>WYDE02216361.1:0-15371 GCA_009867175.2 Adela reaumurella
TGCTGCTTGATATCTTGTCCGAATAACTTGCGAAATGTGGTGG
The DNA here is from genome assembly GCA_009867175.2 of Adela reaumurella. NCBI lineage: Eukaryota > Metazoa > Arthropoda > Insecta > Lepidoptera > Adelidae > Adela > Adela reaumurella. Next base: position 44 of record WYDE02216361.1, read on the forward strand.
TCGGTGTTGTGCTGTAATTTACTGGAGTTCTTGATGCACAACACCGATTGCTCTGCTTACCCCTATTGTCGGGATTCAGCGTGAGTGATATGTATGTGTGTACAATAGTAGATACAACTCGACCGAGACTTTTAGACTAATGGCATTAGTGTTAGTGATAATTATGTACTAGTGTACGCAGTGAGCGCGTGTGTTAGTGCGCCGAGCGCCGCAGAGGTCGTTCACTCACACTAACTTACTCACTAACACTAATGCCATTCGTCTTAATGTCTTGGTCGAGTTATAGGTATAATTATGTACAACACTTCAAACAATATACATCCATGTAGTGGTGTTTTCGATGACACGGGCGGCGAGAGATAGGGCTCATGGGGCGGCAAGGAGGAAAGCGGCAAGAAGGGTACTTACGGTTTTAGAATTGGTACAACGTGTATACACCAGGGCAGGTTTCAGGAACCTGCGGCTCGCGAGCCGCATGCGGCTCTTTGCTCCAAAAGTTCGACTCTTCGTCTACTTTACTCAAAAAGAAATTATTGAGTAAAATATTCAGCGTAGCGATCGCGAAAATTTTCGACTGTAGTCTCAGCTTGTCACGCCCCACTCTAGCTCCCCGCACGCACGCATACGCTTGACGTCGAGTGCGAGTGAGCATGGACATCTCGTCTCCAGCGAGACTACAGTCGACGATTTTCGCGATCGCCACCCTGTTGGCCTATCGGACTTTCGACCTACTACCAGAAAAAGTCGAAACACAAGAAAGGCGCGGGATTGGTTTAGTGCACACTTTTTATAAAACACGTAAACATGTTAACACTCGATTTCACTCTCCATCTAATTTTCGAATCGCAGGCTATATAGGTAAACTTTAAAATTGCAACGAATGAACAACGAATTACAATATAATGAACACTATAATACCACTATATTTCTAAGTTCACATGCTTTTTTAAAATTGGAAACTCGAGAAAACTACCAATATACTATCTATAAACATCTTTAAGAAATCTTTAAGTAAATTACATTTGCCACCGCAAAAGTAGATGCTCTCTCTTAAAGTTGTATATTTATCTTTCTCCATTATTATAAATATTGACTTACCTTTTATACCAAGGATTCTCTCATAATATTGTTGTATAAATTTATGTAGTATTATGTTATATTTGTAAGACGCGTAATTATCCGAAGGTTAGAATAATAATTTACTAATTTTTCCGTTAGATGTAAAGCTCCGAAGCATCTACTCTCTCTGTCACCTCTCGCTCTCGCACCGCGTTACACCCCGCGCCCTTCAGGCACCCCGAAGTGTCGGCCGGCGGCTATCGCCACTCGTCAGTCGAGCGCGATGCATAGACAAGGGAAGGACCTACGGTTGTCGCCCTATCTATAGGTATTTGTCCGACTCACCTGTGAGGAACGTGAACGAGTTATAGACTCTATCGAAAAAAATATGATAGAAAGCGCGTTACGTTCTTTATATATTTTATATGTTTTAGGGTAGGTCTGGTAGAGACGCACCACTTTTTATTGGATTCAAATCAAACACATATGGACAAACACAATTTTATAAATTTTTATTTTTAAATACAGGAGTACTAATAAGCTTTCAGATATATTCAGAGAAAAGAAGGCCTAAAATTGAACTTTCATTGCAAATTTTCAGGATTTTTCGAAGGCATAAAAAGTGCATCTCTCCCACACCTTACGGGTGAGAAGCACTAGGGTAAGGGTGAGATGCACCTTCCTTACAAGAAGGTGCCTTCAGCATTGACGCAAGCTGTTACAGTTACGCTTTCGCCCTTTTTCTTTGATGTCACAACATGGACGTCTTTAGCGCCCTTTGCAGCAACCACCTCCGTGGGTTTATTTATAAGTTTAATGCCAGCTTCGTCCATATTGTACATGTTCTTTGGGGAGTTCATCAAAGAATTTTTCGTTAGTTCGTCCTTGAGTAAGTTGAAAAAGAACGCCACATTTTCCCGGTTCATGCCTTGTCCTCTTGCTAAGGATAATCCTTCCGATTTACGGATGCTGATGTACCTGTTCAGCTGCATGAATGACGTCAGCCAGTCATAACTTTTTTTCCTTGGAGAATTTATGAGGTAATCCTAGCTTTTCTGCAAACTGATAAGCGATAGATCTTACTGTCCGACGATCTGGTGCGAATCCGGTGTCACGTAGCCTTTTAATGTGAGCAACTATCTCTTTTCATTGTCTTGTCCAAACAATGAGGGAGGCCCTAAGCTGCCTTTCTTAAGATTTCCACTTTTTTGTCGACGGATTAAAGTTTTCTTCGGTATTCCGTATTCCCTGAAAGCTGCATTGAGTCCCATTTCGTTATTATTTAATTTGGAAATGGCTTCCTTTAAGGCTTCTTCAGTCCATCGACCTCTAGGAGGTCCTCCCTCCTTTCTCTTGTATTCCCGAGGCATGTCCTGTAACAATATATAAAAAAATTAATATAAAGTATCACACAATTAAAATTAATAAATTTCATTGGTGCGTCTCACCCAATAATAAGGGATAGATGCACCACCTAAAAAAAAAATAGTCACAATACACTATAGTTGGCAACACTTTTTCTAATGCTGCAATATAGACCAAACAATGTAATAAACACACGAAAACTACGTAGGCATAAGTAAAATTAACGTAAGAACACTTCAACTTACCTTGACAGAAAGTTTTCGCGCACAAAATCGGTATTTAAAAAAGTTATTAATTATTTTCTGCGAAACAGAATGCAGCGCCGCTGTCTTAGCTGTTAAAACTGACAGATGACGTTTAGTATGAAGTTAGGCACACACGGTTTCGCAGCTAAATGTCGCCACTTTCCGTGTGTACGAATCGGTGCATCTCTCCTGACGGTGCGTCTCTTCCGGAAACACCCTAATATGTAACTGGAATAAGTATGTATGTATGTCTACCTATTTGTAACCCTGTAATATGGTGTACAATAAAGAATACATTCATTCAATTTTACAATATAACGAGATTGCACGTTACATACAGGTGTTATCTTTCTAATCAAAATTTCCGACATAATTGATAGCAATAAAGCAAGTCAACCACGCACGAGTGAGTACGTCTATATACGCGGCCTCACAAACACAGGACGAGCATTCAACATCGGCCGGCCAATAAAATGGGCGCTGCATGAGGGAAACGGCGAGCCAAGTTTGGATCACAATAAAACGTATCAACACATACATTTACTTGTGTAATTGTTTCCTGGATTTTTATTGGCGAGCGATTGGGATCGCGGCCTTTCCGAGCGCGGCCGTGGCCCGCGACTGCGATATCTCACTAGGCCTCAGACTGGCTCAGACCTCCGTTGCCTTTTTATGTACTTTCGACCGACTGTAAGGTGTAAGAAAGTATTGTGATCGGCAGAAATTTCTAAATTTTGATATCGACTGATTCGAGGTTTATATCGATCTACGATCTAAAAAAGTTAGTATGGAAGAAATTACGTACCTACTTTTTTGTGTATGTTCGTATGTCCGTCTACTTTGCGCATTCGTTCAAAATTACATTTCTATTTCTGTATTTCTGTGCCCAGTCCTTATTTATCTACCTTATCTACTTTATGTCCTTATGTGTCTACTTTGTAAGTATTATTAAGAGATATTAAACACATTTTTACTTTACTTTACTTACTTTCAAAATACATTCTCCATAGGCATTTTGCACAATAACAGTATCTGCCGTAGGATTTTTTCGATACAGTAGATTATCCCAAAAACGGTTTTGCTTATATTTTGCAAATCGTCAACGGATCCCTGGCCTAATAGGTTACTATAGTCATTGTTTATAGGAAAACTCAAATAAAGGTTTAACTTTTCAGGAAATAAAAATATACCTACACAGACATCAACTAGCTCACACACCAATAGGTTGCGGAGTAGCCTAGTTGGTTAGCACACACCTCTAACTCGAGAGGTCGTGCGTTCGATACTTGGTATGTGCACAATTTTTCCGGATTTTAAAATCTCGGTTAAAATTTGTGTGCAAAATTACAATGCACCCCGGCTAAGGAAAACACCGCGAGGAAACCTATACACTAACAATGCGAATGTGTTGTAGTGTATACAGTTTGACTGGAAGAGATTTCCTTCGGCAATAAGTCCGCCTTCTGCTAAGCAGAATAGTCTATATTTATTTATTTAATAGGTATTACATGTAGGTACTCGAGCGAGACAGAAAATGATGCTTATGGCGCAGTATAGCTTCCTACATCTCCCTTCTGTGGTATAGCCTACTTAGTATATAGTATACTTACATAGGTGGAAAGCCCTTTAGCAAGATGCCGTGCTAAAGGGCGCCAGGCTCGCCACCTCTCACCTTGGCACGGTACTTCTACCAATTCATGCAGTATGTGGGTCTTTGTGCCTTACATGCTGCTGATATCTTGTCCGAATACCTTGCGAAATGTGGTGGTCGGCGTTGTGCGGTAATTTACCGGAGTTCTTGCAGCACAACACCGATTGCTCTGCTTGTTACGCCGATTTTTCGTGATGTGGTTTTTTCGATTCAGCGTGAGTGATATGTTTTTTTTGGGTTTTTTTATTTAGAGCGCGACATATGGAGCCGAGCCACCCAGAAGGTGACTAACGACGCCCATGGTCATTTGGTTTTTAGCGGGGGTTGCGAATGCCATGGCGGCATGTACATATGTATGTATACAGTACAATACAATAAATAAATTATCTATGTCATTAAGTTAGCTTTCTGCCAGGCAGTAAAGTATTTATTTCTATATAATAGGAGGTAGATGTACGCCAGTTTTGTCGGAACAGGCCTCGCTCGCGATACTGGAGATCGACGTTTCTCACAGATATTCTATGAAGTTGAAAGTTAGTGTGTAGCGAGCTATTGACTCATAGAATGAACCTGCAAAATTACTTACCCATAGCCCGACCGGCCGAACCGTTTACAAGTTGTGCGGACAAACATACACCTAAAGTTATTTGATCCTAGTCATACACACATAATATGTATGCCTAAGGTCAAATTTTATATATTATATCTTCTTTCTTCTTTTGCAGCCATTTTATTCGCAGGACTTTATTATTGGGTACAGACAGGCCTCTCTCATTTACATGATATTAGAGGATTTAGTCATACACCTCCACGGTGACCAACCGGCTTGGAAATAGGTTTCCTCACGATGTTTTCCTTCACCGGAATGTTAGCGGCCATTTAGCATAAATTCTAAAGTTATAAATATTGTGCTCCTATTGGGTATCGAACCCGCACCTCCTGGTTGAGAGGCGTGCTCTTGCCCGCTCGGCTAATCTGACACACACACATATATGTATACATATAACTTATATACATATAAATAACGTTAAAAATAAATTCCCTGTCCAAGAAACGCGTGCTGAACTAATATATGTCGTGAACATATCGTAGGGACTGACTTTTATGAAATAATCATTCGTAAAAATTGGCCCTATCGTAAAATAATCACCATTTCCACAACCAAACCTAAACCTAACGTACCTAACCTAACCTAACCTGACCTAAACCTAACCTAAACCTAACCTAAACCTAACCTAACCTATCCTAAGCTAATACTGTGGCTAAACTAACTAATATAAGAGTATATACATATTAATGTATGTGTTTATTAATAAGTATTTGCTTTCTCGGAAACTACTCATGCTTATTATTATTAAATTCACGGAGTAGAGGCTTTTTGGGTCTGGAAATCGATTGGACAAGATTACATTTTCGTACGTTATGATCACTGGCCACTCAATAACCACTATCAATTTATATACGGGTTTCACTGTTACATTCTGACACTTTTCAAGATGGCTTCAGGGTATAAACCATTACGCTACGTCATCGGGGGCTTGAGCTGTGAGCAAATAATGTTGCCGCGCGGGCTCAGCTAATAAAGAATAATGTTTATTTACATACTCTGTCTAAACCTGCGCACTTGTTCCGCCGCTGTCCGCTCATCCTCAAAGAGCTGGTATTTCAGCAGCTGAATATAGACGGAACTCCTCAGATTATAAGAGACACCTTCCACTTGCGGGCTCATCGCATTTTCACTATCACTGCACAACGTGTCCTTCCGTCTCTTCATCCACGGATCCACGGATAGACGCACTTCTGTGTACGTGCACATCGAATTTTCGACTTTATTTTACTTGGAAATAAAACACTGGAATAACATTCGTATGCGCGCACATTTTGAATAATGGGATCACTTTGGAATAAATGAAAATAATATAAACATCGTTGATATTTTATACAAGTTGATAGAATTTGCGGGCAATTTAAATTTGTTAATTGAATTAATTGTTATCATAACATTGATTTGATAATAAGATTTGTGAGCGACTACTTTGGCAGAATTTTTGTTTACATCATTTTTTAATAATTTGCGGGTAGTCGCAAAATCGATGGGATCAGATAACTTGTCAACATTTATTGACTTATGGTGATATTTACCTTCTTCTTTATCCTTGTCGCTATGTCTCCTTCAATTCACATTTTTCTCTTACACCTCTATTCTTCACCATATCTTTCAAAGATACGCCACATATTTTCCTCAATGAATGCATTTCATTCAACTGCATTTAATTTTATTCTAATTTAATGCCGTTTCCGCCATACCCAATATTCCCTGCCATACCTACATAAGTGTCGGTATCAAAACGCTATTTTGGTCGTGCAGTGGAGTTAAGCCCCCGACCTTTCAGGATATTATTCCAAGCTACACTCCAAGATGTGGAATTAACTCCCTGCGGAGATCTTCATCAGTACCCCTAACGTTGGCGCATTCAAAAGTAGTGTCAACAAGCACTTGTTGAGTCGGCGTGGTGCTCGATCACGTGCTGTCTTCGGCGTCGTCGATGCTGCAAGCACGACTGGAGTCAAACGGCGACCGACTATAAAAACAGGTGTCAGCTAAGAAAGGTTTTTTGGAATGCAACCCCTAAGGGGATTAAATAAGGGATGAAAACGCGGACGTTCGTAATTTTTGAAGTTAAAAATTTGGATACTGGTGTTTCTGCTTTGATTGTAAATAAAAGTAAACTATATCGGTGTTTTTTTTTTAAATTCATCCCCTAAGGGGGTTTAAATTGGGGGTGAACCTGTGCATGGAAGTTCGTCATTTTTCAAGTTAGACATATGGAAATGGTGTTTAGGCTTCTATTTATATGTACATGGTAGGTATAGGGGGTTTTTGGAAATTTATCCCCTAAGGGGGTTAAATAGAGGATAAACATTTATGTGGAAATCGTTATTTTGAAGTTAGAAACTTGGAAATTGGTGTTTAGTCTTCTGTTTATAAGTAATACTTAGTCAGCAGCTGTATCACGGGTTTTGGAAATACATTCACTAAATGGGTTAAATAGGGGATGAACATTTATATAGAAGTTCGTTATATTTTTAATTTATTATATGAATTTGGAAATTGGTATTCTGGCTTCTATTTATAAATAAATGTAAGCTCTATCAGGGTTTTTGGAAATTCATCCCTTAGGGTGGTTACAAATGGGATGGATTTTTATATGTAAGTTCGTCATTTTAGGGTCCCGTCGCAAAAACGAAAAAAGGGACCCTTATGGGGCGCTCTGGCGGCTGTCTTTCTGTCAGACACACAATGTATTTCCTGATAAAACGGGTCCTTTATGACATCGCCCAAGTGTCTCTCTGCCTGTCTGGTAGTCCCATACACATATCTTCGGACAGCCAAACGTGCCCTATTGCTAACATACTTTGGCTGCTCATAAGGCCCAATGTAGTGATTTCCGGCTTTGACTCTGTTTTCCACATATCCTTCACATTTTCCATCCTGTTTACATATTCCCTAGATATACAAATTCGTTCACTTGCTCCAGCCTTTTGGAATTCAAAAAGTAGAAAGTCCCAAAGTTGTTAAGTCCCTAAGTGCCTAAGTACCGATGTTCCAAAATCCCAAAGTCCTTAATTCTTCATTCCCTAAGTTCCGATGTCCCAATAAAGTTCCAACCAAAGTCTCTAAGTCCCGATGAAGTCACAAAAACGAATGAAGTCTCTAAGTACCAAAGTCCCAATGTCCCAAAGTCTTCAAGTCCCAATATCCCAAAGTCTTTAAGTCCTAAGTCCCGCCCGATGTTTCTACATCCCAAAGTCCCTAAGACCTTAGTCACTAACTCCCGATGCCCCAAAGTCCCAAATTAAAAATATAATTTAATACTTTATACATCTATTTAAATTTTTAAAGCATCTAAATTATAGCTAAGTACATATAAATATGTAATTTTCTGTCAAAAGTTGTTTGTTGATTTGACAGCGCCTGACCTTTCTGTAGGTATATAGGTCTATCTATAAAAGGACGTGTTGATAAATACTCGTAAAAGAGTAATTTAATTGGGGTAGCAAAATGAGCCTGATTTTTTTACGTTAGTTCTTAGAAATTATCCAAAATATGCAGAGTGTCTCGCCAGTCGTGCCTAGTGAACCCCATGCACTCTACAAATCTCACCTACCCGGCCACATTCCTGGGTGGGATCTTTGGTTCATAGCTCTTATTTAGCCACCCTGTATTACATTCGGATGAACAAGTCCATTGTAAGAGTTTACTAAAAATACATCTTGATTCATTATCGTAAGAACTACGTACTTCAATGAAAATAGGTGTATTAAAAATTCAAGTATAACAGAACATGCAATAAGCCAAAGCCATTGTCCTCTCTAATGAGGCAAGCCATGCTGGTGGGCGACAGACGTTTATTCGTCATTCTCTTACGGAAGTCAATATAGCTGGATGATCGCTTGACCGTTGACGCTGGCCATGGTTTGTATTGCACATAAAACTCTATACCCCCTATCCTCTCCTTACTGGGTAGTAAGATTGGTACCGTCGCACTGAATGAACGTTGGTCGAACGGCTATGAAAAATGGTTCGTATCGTCCAGGGTCTAGAGTCTGGGGATTCCGTACGTAGGTTTTTAGCGCTGAGAGCGCTTTTGTTCTCTCTCTGACAGCATTGTCAGAGAGAGAGTGAGAGAGTGAGAGAGAGAGAGAGAGAGAGAAAGAGAAAAAAGAGCGCTCTTAGCGCTGAAGAAATACGTACACAATCCCCAGTAGAGACCCGCAGTTCAGTGTAGCCAGCTCAATTAGAGGATAGCGTTAACGTGGTACCTATAATTGTCACATCGTTTGAATGTGGGTATAAAGTCCAAGCGAACGTTAATTTAAATTAAAAAAATAAACGCAATAGTACGCGATTCTTCCGCTAGGTGCTAGGGGTTTACTGCTCCCTTTACCGATCTCGATGATCACTATATTCCTTATCCCCTAGGTAAGTAGGTTAGGTATCCTCTCCACGGTCGGCTCTCCCACATACTTTATCACCGGGAGGTAAGTGAGAAAAAGCGATAGCAACCTGCAACCACGTCGCAGTTGAGTTATTATGTAGCAGCATGGCTGGCATCAGGGGGAGCGTCCACGACTACGCATGGCTATGAATTAAGCGATTGATAAGTTAATAAGTATTCCATGCAAGTAGGTATATGTTATGCTTACTACCGGGCAAAAGGAGGACTTGCCGTAGGCGAAGGCACTCGCTTCCAGCCGATCTTGTACACACCGTGTAAAGGGTTTCTCACTTTGTAAGCATTCCTCATTAGATGCATGAATTAATCTGCGTGTAGCACTTTCTTAGTCGCGAAAAAAAAATTACAATTCTGTACCATACCTATTTACCTATGGTCGACATAAGGTACACAACAACAGTTTTGAACAAACAAAGCAGCACACGGTTCGCGGTCGGCGCGGCGCGCGCGATACTGAATCGGCGATTCTTGGCACAGTTTCGAATAGTCTTTTTGGCTCTTTGAAATAATTCGTCGCCAAAACTATGCGGTCGTGCGATGGGCGATTTGTTTTCGTTCATTCGCTCGTCGACGGAGGACAAGTCGGGTTGCATTTCCGGCGATGACGACTCTAACGGAAGTAAGAACTAATTGTTTAAAAAAAAAGGAGTTCACGAAAAAAAGGGCCCAGGTTTTAAATTAGGCCCCATTTCCCCTAATTATTTTTTATTAGGTACGTGCTAGTAAAGAAAAAAATACGTCCAGGGTTACTTTTTTTGTAGTTCTTTAGTTCTTCTTTAGTTCTTTATTCAGCATTCTTATGGTAGTACACTACACTTGAATTTGTCAAAATATTACATTTTACATCCGGTTCGAAGAACCATGAACTAATTTTTTTTTTTAATGGGCTCATATTCAAAACCCTAACCAAAAAAGGTTGTGTTAGATACATACTATTGTTAAAGCGTATGAAAAAAAACTACATCCAAAAATTTAATTAATAAATGAATTCCTGTCTTTAAATATATAATAGAGGTACTTTAGTAAGATTTTCCATAACCTACGGAGACACCGCAAATTCTAAAATGGCATCGACAAGTGTGTTTGAACTCAAATATAAACTCAGACAGAAGTTGTCTAACAAATTATGACATTAGTCAAAATGTAATTCATCCACACCTTTCGTGGAGTTGTAAATATTTAATGGTGTTAGGAGGCAGACTCAATTCACACCTATATACGAGTACCTTCTTATATTTTAATAACATCACGCAACGCATTTCGCTGGAAATTCAAAGATGCAACTCGGCTAGCGTCCTGGGCACTGTAGGGGAGACGGCTGAGCTGGAGGAAATATTATATCTGGCATAACAGCCACGCTCTTGCTTCTTAGAGAGCGTGTCCGGTCACCTTAACACGTACAGGGTTTTATTTGTAGGTTTAGTTTATTTTGTCTTGTTTTAGGTTTATTTTAATTTTTAGGTTAATATAGTTTTAATTATTTATTTAATTACCGATTATCAATTGTGTTGCATTTACGTTGTTTAAAAAAAAAATAACATCGACAAATTATTATTACTGAGAAGATTTTATCTTCTCCGATTTCGAAAATATGTTGATGTTAGATATTCGTTGTTTATTCAAATTTTTATGTTTATTCCGAGACATATAAATGTACAGTTTTCTGCTTAGCAGAAGGCGGAATTAATCCCCTCCGGGCTTATCCAGGTCCACTTACGCTTCTCCTTTTACAGAAGAAGGTGTTCATGGCCTGAAGCCGGTTGGCCTCGAGCCGCGTGGGTTCCGCACACCGAGACCGAATCGGCCCACTGCTGCAGACTTCATCCAGAGACCATCCATTGCCTATTTTGGCATTAAAATCTCCCATCACGTACTGTAGTGGGCCTTGTTGGCGTCTAAGGCTTTAGTGACGTCATCGTAAAACCGCTTCACCTCGTCATCAGCGTGTGAACTTGTCGGAGCGTATACCTGAATCACCTTCAGCTGATATCTTTCAGTCAGTCTGATGATGATGTAGGATGATGTAGGGTTTATTTACCTGCAAGTGCATCTATATGGGGTTTCCATGTGAATTACTCATCAAAGATTACTGCTAGAAATATAATTTCTTTTGAAATATTTAAAGTTAGTTCTTCTGAAGTAGGTATGAATAACTTCTTGGTCCGCATTGTGTCTGTGAGTTCCTAGTGTAAAATGCATTAAATCAATTTTATTTAAATTCAATAATAGATTATTGTATTCAAACCAATTCATTAGTGATAGTATCACTGTTTTAAATGATTTTATAGATTTAATATTTTAATTTTTTAAAACGACTTAAATATAATCATTAACATAATTAATATCATGTCATCACTAGCTGAGGTACCCGGCTTCGCTCAGGGAGTTGATATGAGATTGTGTCGTAGTTGGAATAAAAGAATAAATTGGAAAATATTTGAGATACAATTTTTTTATATAATTTTCACACTTTATTTTCGATTTATATTCAGTAGTCTGAGATTCAGTCATCACTTTGATTACTCACACTTCACTGTCTGTTTTTAATAATTCGCTGCACTTTACTGGTGAGAAACTGATGTTGAAACCTACGACGATGCTTTTATACTCCCACTAATGGGTAAAAATAAATACAACCCCCCAATACAAAAATAAAACCCCCCAAAAAAGACTTCGAATGTTCCACAATGATCTAGAATGTTCGGGGATGTTCCCAAACGTTCGGACCACCGTTCGAACCCAAGCACGAAGGATCTTGCTTTATATACCTCTACTAATACATAAGCTAGCTTCACCCATAGAAAAAAGGTTTCGAATGGTCCACAATGTTCCAGAATATTCCACAACATTCGACAGTGTTCTGAAATGTTCCACAATGATCTGGGATATTCTCGAACATTCCATAATATTTCCGAACATTCCACAACATTCCAGAATGTTCTGGAACGTTCGAACCCACGACGGATCTTGATTTGTTTACCCCTATCAATAGGTAGCATGTATGAGTGATACAAAAAAGTCTTCAAATGTTCCAGAATATTCCACAACATTCGAGAGTGCTCTGGAATATTCCTCAATGTTCTGCGATGTTCCCGAAAATTCCAGAATGTTGTGGAATGTTCTCGAGTACTCTAAATTTTTTTTTATTGAAACTGACACGGATGGCTACATCACCTAATGCACCAGTTATTTTGGTACCAGTGATGTCAGCCTAAACACCTTGGTGAGTTATGTAGGTGGTGCCATACCACCTACATAAGAAAATATCTGTATGGAGGGCCGGCGGCCGGCCGTAGGGTAGAGCGAGCAGCAAGGACGCGCGGCGGCGCGCGCGGCTCGGAGGGGGCGACGTATCACGAGTGACCAGTGAGAGAGAGACCATGAACTGGACGCTCTGTTCGAAACGTCGGAACAATCCGATAAAGTCACCGCGAGAGAGCCGGGAGTTTTCAAAATGTTGTTCAGCGACCGCTGTAATTTAACGCGCGATACATTGTGCAAACAACATGCCCCCGCCCGCGCGCGCATCACATTCTGTCTGCCTGCGCACGACGACAACTCTACTACTACGTGCTCCAAGAATCACGAGTGAAGAGCAACTCACCGGAATTGATAATATATTATCAATTGTATTATAATTTCACTTTGGCTAAATAAAATCATTATGCAACAAATAAGTTGATCGAGTGAAAGCAAGGCTTTCTTGTGTGGAACACGCTGTATTCGTTATTATTATTTAGATTAATGAGGATGTTTCCTCTGCAAGAAAATGCAGAAAAGTTCAATAGGATTAAGGTTTACCTAACACTGAAAGAATTATTGTGATATCCTTAAAAAAAGTGTTAATGTTATTTTGAAAATTAAATCTCGCGCGAGCCGAGTGGAGCCTTGACCAACAGGGAGCGTCACAATGGCAATAGTCTCATAGTAGTTCGCGTATGAAATCCCGTTATTGTGAAGGCTAAAAATGTAATAATGAAGAAAGCTTTTGATTGTGGTGTATCGAGTAACCTGCCAAGTAGGCATAATTATGGGTTTTTTTGTGAAATAATCCGTCATACACTAGTGCAGAAATCAGTACGAAATACACACGAAACCCTGGGCGCTCAATTCGCATCACCCAAACCATCATCTTTATTAAAAAAATATACAAAGCGAACAGAGTAAAACAAAACGGATGGAAGGATAGCGGTGCGGAAGGCCGGGCGGCCAGATTGTACCAAATTAAATACATTATATTATATGTTGAAAGGAAAAGTATCACAATAATGAGCAACATACGATGGCACTAGGACAGAATTTGCCTTTGATATTTGTTAAACTGTCTAACTGAAAATTATACCCATATGGATTATTTGCAAGAAGTTTGGTCAAAATAAAAATATAAATTGAATTAATTAGTCAAAATTTAGGATTAAAATAACAGTGGTCATAAATTAGTTAGATTAGTAGAATTGTGCTGCTCATCAGTAATTGGTTTCTCAAAACAAAAACGTGTAAGTACATAAGTAAACCTAAAAATAAAATTTAACTAAAACAAATACAGTCCAACAACTAAACTAAACAACAAGTTAATAAACTAACTTAAAAACAAATCTCCGAAATGTAGTATGTTTTCTTAATCCTGTTAACGTGGCCCCGATTTAACTCCATTACTCCTGCCGCGTTACCCCGCTGAATAACCAGCGCCGGGAGCATTGGTTTTCTCCATAAAATAAAATTGGTCGAAGGTAATTGAGAAAATGCGAACTAAAATAGATAAAGATGAAAACACTCTGGCAATGACAGTCGTGATTTAAAAATTGTGACACATTAGAATTTAAAGGATTTTAAAAGTAGTAGGTTCTTAATTCGACGGGTATATTTGCAGGTTAATATTTCATGGTGATGGTCGTGACTTTGACGAATAGAAATCGATTTTGTAGATTTTTTTTAACCCTCAATATTTGTGATATATAAATTTAATCAGATTCTGAATATGGACTTCGAAGATACGCCACGAAACTCCTTAACGACGGACAGCACATGTATCGTGATTGAGTTATTGTGTTGAAGATCACAGGCAATCATTTCAAGAGCACATACATTATAGATTTCAACAAAATATTCCGTAATTTATTTATGAACTAGCGTATGCGAGCACGCTAGTTCCGACCGCGTGCTTAGATGCAAAAGCGAACCTCGGTGCATTAAGGCACTTTTCCAGTCTTGTTGTGTTATCTTGATGGCAATTGGACATTCCGGATCACATAAAATATTGTGCGAATAATATCACTATGAAATAGTATGTTTAGTTAAAAGCGAACAAAGATGGCGACACACAGACAAACATTTTTTAAACAATTTTTCTACTTTTTTCGCGTTAATTTAATCTAAAAGAATTGATCTAAAAGACTTCAGTAGTGCTTTCAGTACGGTGGATTTCGACATACTTCTTACTTCTTTGCGTTCTCTGAATATCTCACAGTCAGTGCTTGATTGGTTTGCCTCATATCTGCGTGGCCGCTGACAGCGTGTCCGATTTGAGAGTGTCAGCTCTCAATGGTGTGACATTACTGCTGGTTCACCACAAGGCGGTGTGCTTTCACCTCTGCTTTTCTCTATTTTCATCAACTATATTGTTGTTTCACTTCAGTGTTTATACCATCTATACGCCGACGACTTGCACCTCTATCGTCATTTTGAAATTGAGAACCTACATTTAGCTATTGCTGCTACAAACGCGGACTTATCCACAGTACTAGACTGGGAAAAACAAAATGGTAAAATGGTTTACTTATAAACCCTTAAAAAAACACAGGTACCTAATCCTAATTGGTTCTCCCAAACAGCTGGAAAACTCAAAAGAGACGCCTTACCACCTGTGTGATACTTGATGGAGTTATTATACCGTATAGTAAACAAGTGAAAAATCTAGGCTTGATCATCGATGAATCTCTCACATGGATCCCACAAGTCAAAGAGGTAAGTCGTAAAGTCTTTGGCAGCAT
>WYDE02216472.1:0-15371 GCA_009867175.2 Adela reaumurella
ATCTTACATCCTGTTCTTGAGGTATTTGGGCTCCATTTAGCGTTACAGGAGGGCAAATCTCTCTTCTGAGAGTGAAGACGTAAATATATATATAGAGATACTTACCTAAATTTTTTTTCGTAGCGCGCCAAATTGTTTACATTTCTTTATTCGAAAACTATAGTGGCACGTGGCGCCAGGAAGTTATGATTTATGATACGTGGCAAATATGCACAACTTTCTATGTTCATAGAGAATGGGCGTGAACTTTCGGTCGAAAGTATGGCGAAAAATTGGCGACCCTAGCGCCATCCATTTTTATTAATTAAAAAAATATAAAAATAATATAACACGTATACATACATATTATAATATAATTTTATATATATAAAATAATAAATATGATAATTAAAAAAATACTCTATGCGCGCTAAATTTACACCTAGGTATACAAAATAATCATTATTTTATTCCGTCTGATTAATGAAGTTACGTATGCCTGTACTTAAAAAATCGCCTTAAAAAATAAAAAATTGCGTTATTTAATGGTTTTAAATGTTACCTAATATACCTGGTATTAGGTAATATACTAGTATAAATAATTTTAACTGACCCCAGTTAACTTATTTACTGGAGACAAAGTGCACGAAGGACATAAAAGAGGGGTTGCGAATACCATGCCATGCATGCCCACTCTCTCAGAGTTGAATAGAACAGTCATCAGTTTCGATTGACTGGAGAAGTTCACACGACTACTTATAAAACATTATATTGGAATAGATAACATTATCTATCACACTCACACACGTTCATTTAAATGAGATAAATAGAGTAGACTTAAAAAAAAAGAGTAAACACGGAGATCGTTGACCTCGTGTAGTTTCTGAAGGTGTTTTCCGCCTTAAGTGCGCACTGCCAAAATAAAAAGACACATCAGTAGCGACAATGATTATTATCTACCTAAGTACACACACACCCTCACAGTGTCAGATTGGCCGAGCGAGAGCACGCCAATCCCAACGCCGCGGGCTGTGCGGGTTCGATACCCACTGGAAGCAAATATTTATAACTTTAGAATTTGTGCTAAATGGCCGCAGACACTCCGGTGAAGGAAAACATCGTGAGGAAACCGACTTCCAAGCCGGTTGGTCACCATGGAAGTGTACGACTAAAATCCTCTCATATCATGTAAATGAGAGAGGCCTGTACCCAGCAGTGGGGAGAATAAAAATGAACCCCGGAACTATAAAAATAAACTCCGGTGAAGGAAAAAATCGTCAGGAACCCACTTCCTAGCCGGTTGGTCACCGTAACAAGTGTATGACTAAAATCCTCTCATATCATGTAAATGAGAGAGGCCTGTACCCAGCACTGGGGCGAATACAATGGCTGGTAAAGAGAAGAAGATTCATTCTTAGAAAACTTTGTAGGGCCGAACCAGAATATTTATAACATAAACATAACATAAAGTAAAAAGAAATAGGACGAATATTTCGTTGGCTTTATTTAATACTAATGTGATAAAATATTAATTTTCACAATAAGTACTTCATTTTACCCAGTTACACAAACGCTGAAATATGAGATGATGTATGCGAGTTTGTGCCATTCCGATCGAGCTAACATTTCTAAAATGATACAATTTTCATATTCTTTGTAAATGTTAACTCAACTGTACTGGAATGGCACATACTGTCAATAACATGTGCAACATCTCATATTTTAGCTAGATCACCTACTGAGAATTTAAAATGAATGAATTTTTGTTAAACTTCTTGAAATTTGCGTTATTTTTTATTTAACGCTTTATCTATGTGCATTCCTGAGAAATCAGGTCTTGTCCACCCATTAAGAACTGCTCTTAATGAACGTTTTTTACTTCATTGAATTATATTATGCTGTTTTGATGGAAATAGTGCTCAACATTACTAAAAAAATGGATACTCACCCTTAAATACGTAGGTATGCACTTTAATTGCAAAATAGCAACCGGTGGGACAGGCAATTCTGATACGTTCGAAAAAAAAATATATATAATTTCGTTAATTTGGCATCCCTATCAGCGAGACTGCTGCAAACTGGCGAACCCTGACAGATAAGTATTTTAGGCAATATTCCTTTTTTTTTAAGAACATTTTTTTCTTCATACGTAAAGGTTTGTTTACGGGCGGGCGGGTGCATGTTTTCAATATATTGTTGTTTTGGGTAGATCAAACAAAAAGTTATAGTGTTATCGTCGTTATTAATGTATATTGTTACCATGTTAGTTGCATTCAAAATTTAATGTAGATTTATTTATAAACCTATTTTTAAAATACCCATATCGAGTTGATCTATCTTCTTTTCGAGATATTGAAGAGTTATTGATAAGTACGTAAACTCAAGTACTGCATCAAGCTCTACTGTAAAAAGTAAATTTTTCAACTCATAAATCTCGAAATACACTTACCAAATTAACTGCAGATTTAAAAATTGTATCATTATGTAACCTTTTCTTAATACATATGTACATAATTTATCGATAAAATATTTTTTAAAGCTCGCAGTGCCACTCGGGGGTCCATTTTTCCCCATAGGTTCAAGAGTTTTGGATTTTAAACTAATAAAAGCAACTAAAGGTTAAGTCAGGTTTGGTATTTTGCAATTAAAGTGCATAAATACCTACGTATGAAGAAATTTCGTAAATTTCTAATGTGAAATATATATATACGACAAATGTAAGCTTTCGTCACAGTGGGTGGACCCTGGTACAGCACCTAATCAGTGCGCTAAAAGAGATTACCCATAGGAAGATGATGGTGACTGTCTGGTGGACCAGTGCCGGACTTTGTTACTTGTTACTTGGACTTGATAACGGACTTGTAAATCAAAGCTTCTTACCAAATGGCACAACAGTGACGGCAGATGTCTATTGCCAAGAATTGCAAACAATAATGGAGAAGCTCGCAATTCAACATCCAAGACTGGTCAACCGCTCTTTCCATTGCTTCTCAAAGACAACGCGCGAGCTCACACTTCACGACAGACCATTGCAAAGCTACAAGAGTTACAGCTGGAAGCTCTCTGACACCCATCGTACTCACCGGACCTTGCCCCAACAGATTTCTACTTTTTTTCAAAATTTAGACAATTTTTTAAGTGAGAAAAAATTCAACATGCGAGAGGCAGTACAAAACCCTTTCGCTGACTTCATCTCCTCTCGCCCAGCAGACTTTACCGTAAAGGGATAAACAAACTGCCATCAAAATGGCAAAATTGTATAGATAATTAGGGCCAGTACTTTGAATAGCTAAAATAAAAAATTACCAAAATGTTTACATTTGAAAATTATCATGCAAATCTACAATTTCATGGGTAAAGACCTAATACATCTCTATGCCCTGCCTTACTACAGGGTTAACGTCGCATGACTGAGTGAAGAGACTCCGCTAAGATTTCAAACAATCAGACTGGCCTAGTCGAGCGCATTAACACTTACGATTGGTTGAAACATCTTCATTCACTTAAGTGATGTTAACCCGGTAGACCCACTGTTCTGTTACAATAAGAGGTTTTTCAATGTGTCCACTTCTGTGCGCGGGCCTCTCTCACTCATCGTAACATCTTAATATTTATTTTACAGCATCAGAGTTGTTTTTTTTCCAAAACATTAATAATCACATCCTCAATAAAAAAACGTAATATTTTCTCTGTAATTGATAATTTGTAATAACAGGTAAAACGTAGCATGAGTCATGTTTACTCATAAATGTACAGTCAAAATGTGAGTACGTATATATGTGTTTAGCAGCATTAGTATATGTACAGGTATAAAGTAAACACTGTCCCAAAAACCTATGTTTACGAAGCGCGTCGGTGCAGGCAGACCATTAAAATATAAAAATTGTGAAAATCAAACATGCCATGACATCATGGTTAGATAATAATGTTTTCACAAGAAATTCCACCTTGGCTAGAAACACATTTTATGCGAATAAATATTTTCAATGTTTTAATATCTCGGGAAAATAAACTTTATCAATATCTCGAGCTAAATAGCTGATAAAATTATTATTTCTCTCGCTATCTGGAGTTTGTAATGAAATAAGTCGTAAATTTCCGTTCTGCTCTAAACATGGGCACTGTCTATTTTAGGAATATTAAACAGACATTAGTTTGAAGTAATACAAGCGTCCAGTTCAACAGTAACACACTTTCACTTCAATCTTTCGGAATGATATATAATTGAACTACACATTTCGTCCACAACTCGGTACTTCATAGTTTAATTTTTAAAGATATATGACGAAAGAGTATTATTTATTTGCGTTTTTGGTAGAGTTCTTTTATTTAACGGGCTTCAAAAAAGGAGGAGGGCTCAATTTGGTTGTTTCTTATATTATTTATTATACTTCCTTATTATATTTT
Source organism: Adela reaumurella (assembly GCA_009867175.2). Taxonomy (NCBI): domain Eukaryota; kingdom Metazoa; phylum Arthropoda; class Insecta; order Lepidoptera; family Adelidae; genus Adela; species Adela reaumurella. The sequence goes on from WYDE02216472.1 coordinate 4,387, forward strand.
AGTACTATTATAAAAAATTATGTTTGATTACCACGTGTGAAGAACAATCAAGAAACATCTTACTTAAATACTTAATTTAAACATAACACTTACATTACTAAAAATAAAATCCTCAAACAGGCACTCGCATAATAAATTTGTGGTTTTTATTACAAACAGACAACTGTATGTTTAACAACATTTTATCCATTTTAAACTGCATTCTTTAGAGTTTTTAAATAAGAATTCAAAAATATGCATTAATATTAAAATATTAATGTTATGATCTACATGTTGAATATTGAAACGCCTCGAAGGTTCAATGGCCTGGAGCCACATGGGCCGAGCTAATGTTGAACCAACTTATACGTGTGTATGCACGACTACATTATCACGATGTGAGTGAGAGATAAAATGAAAAGAGAGAATTGGGGGAAGAACGGAAATGGCACCTAACCTACGTAATTCACCAAGGCGTCAAAATACTGGTACATTAGGCTGATTGAGCCATGTTAGTTTCAATAAAAAAAAAGTTTATGTTGAAGATCAATTCAATGTCTCTAAAGGTTGAAAAATTAACGAATTTTATGATCACCCATACGCCACATACAAAATCTATACTAAATTAAATGTTTCCCAATTTCTTCTTTCAGAAAACGTAAATAAAAAAAAACGGTCAAGTGAATAATACTGACATGGCAAGTGTTAATATTTTTTCAATTAAAACACGCAACTATTCAACACGTCAGTTGCGTGACACGAGACCAAAAATTGCGAGAGCGTTGTGGTGTGAAAGAATACACAGTAACAAGAAGGACTGAGAAAGGAATGCTTCGGTGTTCTGTCATGTTGGAAGAATGGATGATAAAAGAAAGACTAACGAAATAATTTTTTGGAGCGAATGTGAGTGGAAGAGTCGGGAAAGGTAGCCCTAGGCCCTAGACGCACGTACCTAGAACAGATCGAGCAGGTTCTCAAAAAGGGGCAAGTGCACAGTACCCGTAACCGACGAGCACGTATGAATAATATTATGAGAGTGCAAGAAGCGGCACAGGTGTGTCAGCATTGTGGCACGTGGAGATCCTTTGTCTCTGCCTACCCCACTGGAAAACAGGCGTGACGCTATGTATGTATGTATAGAATAAGTCAACTCTCTCGACAACATAACATTAGGTAGTACAGTAAATTAAATATATGCAGTAACACAACCAAAACAATGCATGTAAGACATAAATTAAACATTAAGTAAATAGGTGTCTGTCTACTTATTTCTTTGGACATCTTTATCGCAGACAAGTCCTCGTACATGGAAATAATCATGGCTGCACGTGGCTGCACTAGGAAGGTTCTTGACATTGGATTTGCATAAACAATACCTAAAGATACTACAGATTCAGAAACTTTTAAGCCACCCATTCACTAGGAAACATTTGTTTATAAACAAGTTTCTCAAACACCACGTAGATGTTTCAATTGTTTCGGAGACTTCTCCGTCCACATCAGCCAGGTGTTTCGAGTATGTCGCCCGCCTGAGGAGGCAACGTTGTTGTGTGCTGCGTACATTTATTTACATAAGGCAACGCTTTTGCTTGATTTTGTTTTTGTAATCTTTAGCTAAAATTCGCTTTGTTTCAAATATTTCTATTAATTTGAAAAACATTTCGTCGTCCCACACTAGCACCATGTTTATAAACAAGAGAAACACACGTCCACACTCATACACACCTGTTGCGAAACTGATTTATTCGCTTGAAACAACAGAAAACAATTAATAAACACGTAGGGAATGTTTCCAGCAATTTTTTTTAAGCAACATTATTTTTAGGGTTGCAGAGTAGCCTAGTTGGTTAGCGCACGCCTCTTACTCGAGAGGTTGTGGGTTCGATACCTCGTATGCGCACAATTTTTCCGGATTTTAAAATGTCGGTTAAAATTTGTGTGTAAAATTACAATGCTTTTTTGAAAGAAAACACCGTGAGGAAACCTATCCACTGACAATACGAAAGTGTTGTAGTGTATAAAGGTTGACTGGAAGAAATTGCCTTCGGCAATAAGTCCGCCAATAAGAAAAGCCTATCTTTATTTATTATTTATTTTTAGTTTCAGAAATACGTAGATTTTGTTTCTGAAACAGTGTTTATAAACAAATGTGTCCTAGTGAATACGTGGCTTTAGCGTTCTGAATCTGAACTGTGTTTTTCTTGTTGGTTCAAACAATTTTGTTCCTTTTCGCCTTTAGTTGTGAAAATTAAGAAATTCACATACCATTTAATTTTTCAGATGGGGGTCCGCGACATTTTCTCCTTGAACTCAGGATTGGCAGCGCTCGGGTCTTCCCGAGGGCAGTATCCGAGGGTCAGCAGCGCGCTTCACACTGCTGTTCTGTCTATTGACGAGAAAGGCGGAAGCGCTGCAGCCTCTACTTTCCTCGCTGTCAGCACATTGTCGCTCGATTCGTTCGACCAGGAGTTCAGATTCAGTGCTGATCGACCCTTCGTGGCGATGCTGTGGGATAATCAAGCGAATCTACCGCTATTCTTGGCTAAAATCGCAGATCCCACATTGGAGAACTGATCGGAGGCTCGTGTTTAGGATTACGATGTATGTAAAGTAATATAGTATTCTAAGTAATATAGAATAGTGAAGTATACTAAAGCATTATTATTTGTAGTGATGTAGGGGACAGGTATTCTGTTATCCGCGCTCAATGGAAACGTCGCCATATCTGCAAATACATTCATTCCAGTTTGTTGTTAGCAGATTACGAATAAAACATTACGAAATGTAGACGAATTTATTCACAAATTTCGCAAAACAACTCCAAATACGGTCATATGAAAAATTATTCCACAGTTCCAAGTGATTTGCGGTATGGGATCCAAGTGACCTGAGGGTTAAAACTTACGCAAAATAGCATTACACACACTGTAAAGAAATTCACTAAGTACATACATATATATGTATATAGTCGTTTTCCGACCTAAATTTTAACAAAATCCCTTCAACAGTATGCCTAGAAGTTACAGAGAAATCAAAATTGAAGTGTGTTGTGTTTATATCATTTATATATTTGTAATTTATTTTACTTATGAAAGACCAGTCCATAACATAAAGTAGTCGAAATTACAACATATGTAATATGTTCATATGAAAGCGGATAACCCGGTTAAGTATTTGAACCAATTTTGGTCAATATTTTGACTGCGGCCGTGCAGCCGTCATCAGGAGGATTATTCGCTTTCATATTAACAATGTGCATAACCGGTGCAAGTGTTAAACAAAATGTACAACATTAATATTCCGACATCGTTCAATTCTTTCGCTAGGGATTCATGTGCTCAAAGGTCACGGACGTGACTTGTCTACCGTTGACATCTTACTAAAAACTTACTCCAATTTTCATTCCTGCACAATAAAAGTAGTTTGAGAATTTGCCCAAAAAATTATGTTTACGCTTTGCATAGATCTATGAATCTTTCATCACAATGGGTAGCCAATAAAGAGGTCTGACAAACAGTTGAAAATCTGTGACGTCATTAGTTGGCTGTTGGTCCTTAATCTCCGTTTGAAACTCTTCATTCTTTTTGTTTCAAACTACAGCCGGCAGCAACACTTCTCCATCTCTAGTCCTTTCCTTTATCTTTTCTTCAATGACCTCATTGCGTTTCTTTCTGAAGACATTTACGAAAGGATCGTCAGCAAATATCTTCTTTTCACCAGCATAGAGCTGTTCGATTTCCTCCAAGGACTTGCTCTCAGTTTCTGGCAGATAGAAGTACAAATAAACTGATCCGATGATTCCGAAGATCGCGTATATGGCGAAGGTTCCAGAGAGACGGAGACTGGATTCCAGTTCCAAATTGGTTTTTGAAGCGATAAAGATGACGGCGTAACTGCTGGCAGCGGCTAAACCTGTCGCAGTAGCACGACTCCTAGAATAAATCAAACACATAATTATTAGAGAAAAATCAGTGATCAATTAAATTTATAATTATTCCTCCCACATATAAGTAATTACTTAATATAATTTGTCGTTATTAATTGGCAGATCGAAGCGAAGCCTAGAACTCGAATAGTTTTAAAAAACTTTTGTTGTCTGTTTGTCCGCCCAAATCCTCCTAATCGGTTAGGCCGAATGGGCTGAAATATTGTAGGTTCAATCTATATTTCAATAGCTCGCCATGCACAAATTTTCAACTTCCTAAAAGAACTGGCAAGTAGATTCACTGGAAAGTTTTCATAAATGGTTAGGCCGATCGAGCTGAAAATGTGTAGGTTAATTCTATATGCCAATAGTCACACACACCAAAGTTCAACTTCCTAGATGAACTGGCAGGGAACTTCGGTGGAAAATGTTCAACGTCCACTCCTCCTAAATGGTTTGGCCGATCGGGCTGAAATTTTGTGGGCTTATTCTATGTGAGCTCATTGTATGTATGTGTAAGCTTGCCATATACCAATTTTAAACTTACTTGAAGAATGGCAAGAAATTTCTTTGCAAATTTTTCAACATCCATCGCGAAGCCTGTTACGACAAGACTGGCGTACGTCTACCTTATAACTACTACGTAAAATAGTTTGCGTTTCTCGTCCAGTTCAGTGTAGCCGGTAGAATACGTCATAGGGAAGTTGCTGATATGGCACCGTAAACCGACACTATTACTAGAACAGGTGTAATAAGTTTACATCTTAAACAAATTCACTGCAATAAGTGTGTAAGTTTCCTCGCGTTGTTTTTTTTACCATATTGCAAAATTGTTGTACAATTTTGCATACAAATGAAACCGAGATTTTAAAATACAGAGACATCATCAACATCGTAGCATAGTAGGTCCCACAAAACGGGAACGTGTTTTCCATACGGGGAACCACATGTAAGAATTACATGTGGTGGTTAAAGGCATACCGAGCCTGACACAGAGCCCTGCTGGTAGAACAACATCAGTGCGTGTAACCCTTCTCCTTCTTATAGGAGAATACCTGCAACTATTACTTCAAGGAGAAAACTTCGACTGTAACACACACACAAGGTATGCTGAACCGGGGCGCATCAAGTAGAAAACGCGTAAGAAATGCGTGAACATAAGACTTTCGAAAGCAACACTGAAGGGATGCCGAGCTGGGCGCAGCACAGAGGCAGGTAGTTCAGTACAAGCGGGGTGTACCTAAACTGTTCCGGAAACGTGTTCACCTTGTAGAAGAACACCTGTAAGTATTACCTGAAGGGGAAGACTTCCGACAGCAACACCCAAGGTATTCCGAGCTGTGCACAGCACACCAGCAGGTAGAACAGCACAAGCGGCGTGTAACTCTTCTGCTCTGGGAACGTGTCCGCCTTGTAGGAGAATACCTGTGATTGGACATCTACATCTTATATCTTTACTATGTGGTATGCCGGAAGTTAATATCTCTTAAGGCGAGTTGTCATGACCCGGCTCACCAGTTACAAAAGGGCTTAAGTCAAACACGTTATTTGCAATTTATGATAAAACCATAGATATTTGAAGCGATTAAAAACCTATTCATTAGATTACATTTTCATGTACGTAAATTATAACATTTACATCGACGAATTTATTTTTTTAAATCATTCAACGAGATTATGTTCTACTTTCTCCATGACACCATTATCCATGACACCAGAAGATGAAGAATAAAGAGTTCTAGTGCTTAGAAGGAACAGAATGTACAAAATGGCAATACTTTTTTTATAAACAATTAAATACTCTTTTACCACAAAATTGAGAAAATGATTCTAAACTTTATTTTTTCGCTCATAATTAAATAAAAAGTGACAATAATTTAAGTTCAGGGATCGAACTAAAGGCGCGCCACATACACCACTCGCTGCTCTTCTCATGTTGACTCCTAACACTTCGACCGCTGGGGAGCGCCGTACGCTGTTCTTTCATACATTTTGTGTCTGTTGGATGGAACACCTTGTCTTCTCCATTGTAATTCTGTGATATGCCCACTGCGACATCAGATAGCAAATCTTTCTGGATAATTGCTTTGGTTAATATACAACCCGGTATTTTAGCTATCCAGTTCGCTGTCCGCATCGCTGTCTATGCATTGTACACTAACTGAGTAGGTATACACGTTCCCTACGTTCAATGGTAAAAGTATACGTTTTAATGTAACTCCGGAAACAAACTTACATTAATTTATTACACAACTGATGAAGAGTGCTCTTAGATTAAACTGAATTATAATGATGCGCCTACCTCATTCACTTGACCTGTCTACACTATGTGTTCACGCTCATTTATGAGGTCACATCCTCGCATCATTATAAATTATAACTACATACTTATAGGCCTTATGCCCGAGGATATTTCACTTACGTAAAAGATACCTACAGATTCCTCCTGTGCAATTATTTGTTGTCATATTATTCTCTAGTAGGTGCTAGTGCCTAATAGTCACACACAACTGGCCGTAACCAAAATGTGACAAGTAAAAAAAAAATAATTAAAAAAAAAAAATATTTTGCAGGTGAATTTCTATTTCTTTTTTGTGATGTACTTACCTACTAATTAATAATAACAAATTAATAATTTGTTATGTTCTATTTATTTTAAAAAGTACAAGTAATAGTTAGGCCACGTAATGTGGAAACACACAGTTGAATTTCAGTGGAATTTATGAAATTTGCTGGAATCTCAACTGGTCTTAAAACTTGTGTTTATTGAACAAATTAATAGAATATAACATTAAAGGAAAAAAGATACTCAGAAAGGTAAGTTGCGACTTTTTAGACATATATACATACTTACCATCACTCCTCTTTCCAGGAGGGGTAAGCAGAGAGAATGGATTTTTTAGATTATTTTTTTGTGATTATCACAATTTCATATTGGGAATCAGTAACATTTCTCGTAAGTAAAACGTCCATGGGCGTAAGGACTATTAGGTCTGTATCCGGATTCCGGACGGATATGCTCTGGCGAAATATCTAAGACATCTGCAGCAGGTTCACCACTCAACTCCAGCACTTGCGCACTAACACTACTGCAGTGATCTAGCTGTATATTTCAGCAAGAAATTTCTCTGGATGGATTGAAGATACATTCTCATCATCAGATATTCGTAGACGGTCAATTCTATCTTCGTCTTATATCTCTGATCGTCCTATAATTATCTATATTATTATGTTTCTATTTTACGAAAAGTATTCTGAAGAACGTTCTTTAGCAACCGGCCTTAAACCGTCGGTGTGAGGTGTTTTCCATTCATAGTTTCTATTATTATGATGTGAGTTGTTCAAGAAACTACATTTTAGTTCACGTTCTAAAGAGACCCTCACCTCAGAAGGAAGACAGAGTCTGGCGTAGACTGCCAGCGCTATAACGCAGACCGTGGCCCCCACGGTGGTCGTCAGCACGAGAACTCTCTTCCCGACCATTCTTACCACGCTGGCTGATAGAAGCGACATGACTATCGAGAGTATTCCCACTACTATCTGAAAATGGAACAATTTTATAGTGTTTTAATAGTTTCATTCTTTCACAGTAAAATATGCAGTACTACTGCACATGATTTTTTAAATGCTAACCGCCCTTGTCTCTCTACTGCTGGATTTATACCTTCCCAAAGGTATGTCACCGCATACGCTTCGCAGGAACCGGGTTTTCCATCAACCGTTATTTCATTCACATTTTCTAACCTGAATCCTGATCTTCAGTTTATGTTGGGGGAGGCCTATACGTCTTTCGACTGAAATGACATACCCTATATTCTATGTAGATGATGATGACAAAATCAACCAGCTGTACACACACGAAAAACGTACCTACGGTTACCTACCTCGTGGCATGGCAGAGAATGCACCGAGATATTGTCATGACTAGTATTTGGCCTGCCGCTCAGCTGTAAAATCCTACCACCAAAACGTGCCGTGTATCGTAAGTTATATCCACTGCATTGTATTCTATTTTTGTGGTATAACAGTTGATAAAAGTATCAGCGCTCGCGAAATCTGACCAGATTCTCAATCAAGGTAAATAAAAGGAGGAAATCAGTGCCGAGGCCTGTCTTCTATCCATCAGATACAACAAACATATAACAAGTAAGAATATATTAGAAGAAGACATTGGACGATCAGGTTTACTCCTGGCACTTTTCTGCTCAAAGAATGGAGGGTGTAGCCTGTCTATTGCCCTTTAGCACGAGTTACAGCCCGTTCTTGCATTTATTAAAAATACTTACAATAATATTCTTCGGATCATTGTTCATCCCGTAAGCCCTGGCGACATTCATCATGTTTGCTCTGATGGGTCCCAAACCGCAAACAGTATGCACGACGAAGTAACCCATCACAAGCTGGAAGGGCCTAAGTGTTTCCTTGGACAGCACTACGTAGCGGAATTTGAGAATAGCTCGTCTGATGAAGCACTGCTGCAGATGGTTGCATTTGGCAAGATGTTGATGATCTGATAAAATATTATTATAACTGTAAATCCAGGAAACATAACATATACGAAGGGGCCATAATACATAGGGGCATAAGCCATTTGTTTCAGCCACCAACTGCTTTCAATGTTGACCTCCCCAGGGCGCGCCACATCACACGGTGCTCCGCTCTTCTTATTCACGTACCATCGTCGGTCCTTCGATTTGGAGGCTACTCTACTCTTCCACAGGTTGGACATAAAGGATTTACAAGATCAAATTGTCCTTATTGGGGGCATATCGACAATGTGTGGATGCATTCTCAACCTGTTTGACATGGTGCTATAATGCAATGATGGCTTACTCCTATGAGCGCACACGACGCACTGGCGACCTCTTTCGCTGTAGCGCTGCAGCTTTTGGAACTCCTCGCTGACGTGGTCCTCTGAAGCCCAGCCTCGCACGTATCGCAAGGACCTGAGCGCCTCCTCACCTCGGCCCTTGGACAGCAGCCAGATGGGAGTCTCCGGCACCTGAGGGAGTTCTCTCGGTAAAATGCAAACATATTATTGCTTATTTATTATACAAAGTATGTATGTAGATACGCCAATGTTGTTGTGACATGCTTTGCGATATTCCGCCAGTTCTGACAATCCGCGTAAGGCGCTTATACATACCTTGACCTGAAGATACTTACCAGCTCTTATTTTAGCTGGTTGAAATTTCGTGTGTGCGGCTATTGACACTAGAATGAACTTACATAAATATCTACCTAGGATTAGTGGAAGACGAAAAATTTCCAGCGAAGTTTCTTGTTAGTTAAAAATTGGTGTGTGGCGAGCTATTGCCATGTAGAATGAACGTACACAATTTCAGCCCGTTCGGCCGAACGGTTTTAGGAGGACTATTGCGGACACACCAACAAAATTTTTTTCAGAACCAAGTCGGTTAATTGGCTTACCTTCGCTCAGGCAATAATTGAGAATAGTATGTAGTTAAATGATAATGGTGTTGAACCTTTGTTGAACATATTATTATTTATTTAAGTTCTCCAACCAATAGGACATAATTTAATTAAATCACATCCATTCAGAAAGCTATAACCCGCGCGGATACAGAAGAGATTTGGGAATTGAGTTTAAGAGCTTCTCATGCTAATCTAAGTGCAAACAGAAATAGAAAAATATCATGGAGAAAGCTAATTTTTTTCTAATTCAAACTGTCACAACGAAAACAGTATCATTGAGTAATAACGAAAGATATAGTCCTCAAAATGAAAAATTTTGATACGATTGGTTGATCTATTCTTTATCCGCGCGGGTTATAAATTAAAATTTAAAAAATGGCAAAGATTCAAGTTCTAAATACTTAGGAAATATTATACGCACTCACGTTAGGCGAGTGTATAAACGACATCCTTCATTCAAAAGATAAAGGTTTTTCAAGATTTTTATGATTATGCATCTTAAAAATCTTTTATAAAGTAAAAACAACTCTAACCATACTATACATATATGAGGGAAAGTAGGTATTCGGTATGTACTTTTGAACGAGCGAGCGTCTCCGTTTCAGCTTGGGCAAAAATGCTTTCGTCAGGCTGGTATATTATGAATATCTACTATGGGAAACAATTTTTTTTATTTTTTTACTTAATATTTTATTGCATAAGTTCGCCGTAACAAAAAACGGAACCTGAAGTAGATGTATTTTGTATTTCCTTGATATTTAATAAATTTTGTACTACACTGACTGTAATACCTCTCGCAGTCGAAGAAGGCGCTTTTTCTTTGGTAATAGAAAAATTTAATTTCCTTAACATTCATTAATTTCAACATTGGAAATTCTTTAACTCCATGACGTGTTGTAGTGTAGTACAACATTTAGGAAATATTAAATAAATACAAAATACATCGACTTTAGGTGCCGATTTTCTGTTACCGCGAACTTATGCAATAAAATAAAAGTTACAACTTTGTTTCCCATAGTAGATATTCGTAATATGCGTCCGGCTGTTCCCCTCTAAAAATCGCACTTCTCAACCATTTCTCGTGAAATGTTGTGAGCAGGTTCGATAATTATATGGAATTCTTCTGTCGATTCAGTTTTTGGAAATTTCAACCATTTAACCCCAGCCATGGGGGTTGAAGGGGTCGGGGATATGAAGGGGTGAAAATAATGAAAAAAAGACAGACATGCAAATACAGATTCGCGAGGTCTACAGATCCAGAGCCACTAGTGCATTGTTATTATATTTAGTAGAATAGAAATATAAAAAAATATGGACTGTTTGCCATTAAGGGGCGGCTACACCTGATATTTCCATCTCAAGAAGGCGTGTAAATAAAACTATAAATAAATTACATAACCTTCAAAAACAATAGGTAATGAAAATTCATTCAATTAAAATTCTCAGTAGGTGATCTAGCTGTAACATGAGATGATGTAGGTATATCCAAAATGTAACGATTTTCTTACTTATTCTTTCTAAATTATTATTATTATAATTTTTTTTTTTATTGAAACTGACACGGTTTTGCTACATCACCTACAACGTCTAGTGTGAGCCTATAACACCGGGTGAACTAGGTGCCATGTCAGTGCTTCCCCCTTTG
>WYDE02216581.1:0-15367 GCA_009867175.2 Adela reaumurella
CATGTCGTAAAAGGCGACTAAGGGATAAGGACAAGATGTCGTGCTAAAGGGCGTCAGGCTCGCCACCTCTCACCTTGGCACGGTACTTCTACCCATTCATGCAGTATGCGGGTCTTCGTGCCTTACATGCTGCTTGATATCTTGTCCAATAACTTGCGAAATGTGGTGGTCTGTGTTGTGCTGTTATTTACCGGAGTTCTTGCAGCACAACACCAATTGCTCCGCTTACCCCGATTGTTGGGATTCAGCGTGAGCGATATGTATGTATGTAGATTATAATAAGTACTACGTATGTACAAATTTGTCCAACTTACTCAATAAACAGTATATTATTGTTATGCTAATGCATATAGGCTGCTATGGAATTGGGTACTCGTGTAGTTAGAGCGTAGAACATCATATAAAGTTATTTCTTTTAAACGTCATTTTTGTCAAAGGAATAAAACTATTACGTTATTTCTTAAAAGGAAAACAGAAATCCGGTGGAATTATTTTTGGGGAAGTACTGTAACCATTTAGTAGACTCGCACGAGATGCTTGCGCTGAGCTTGCGCAAACATCGTTAATTTGGTTATTCCTTTACGTTTCATTCAACAAAATGTCGTGTCGTTGAATTTTATCGTTTGGGAAAATGTAAACCGATAATACATAGATTCAATCGATTCTAGCCGACCGTTACACGATCATTGTAATGTATACCTCGTTGTTAGTCTATTAATATTCATGATGCAGGTGGTAATAAAGAAAGGAGTCGGGTCGACTTTAGGCTCTAGTGGCTATAAGATAAGGAATCTCTTTGTACTCGTAGGAGGCGGCGGTAATACCAGTACAATGGTGGCAAATGCCATCGTGTCTGGTGATCGTCAGATCGTCGCCTCGCTGACTCGACAGGCAAATAGCGGCGTTGGTCGCGCGGCGACTAAGGTCCCCCATCGCATCGCATAGTCCTTTCTGCACAAAGTATCTGCATATTATTAGCGACGTTCCTTAACTGTGCACTTGCCATTAGTCAGGCTGGTGCGCTAATGCTCCACGCCACGAATATCAAATGTGATGAGAATATCAAATCGGTGTGTGCTGCTATTGCGGGTACGTTGTCATAGTTGTTCCAAAGGTTGTTTGTTCCCTTGTACCTACATTTTTATGTTGTGCATAATTGCTGTTAGGCATGTTACGTATTTGAGATATCTTTACTTAGAGTGAAGGTTCCGATTCCTTGTGCTTATGTGAATGGAAACTGGAATCTTTGAAATATTTTCTAGGCAAATATATTTTCATGAACGGAACACCGCAATCGATATTAACTCTAATGACAATTGGTCTGCTTCCTTTAGTGTCACGACGTACGGAGTAGATTCTGATGATTATTGGTTCTCCTATATGTGCCAACGAGGCAATGGACGGAGTGGTATGGGAGGGGCCGGGGACATATCAGTTTGGCGGACGGCTTCAGGGGAGGCTGGGTCCGAGGGGACAGAGAGCGTAGGGGGAGGGCAAACGAGCGACCGGCTGGTAATTTCCGATAATTTAATCTTTACTGGATTGCCCTCGTAAAGTTAAAGTGGATGTTTAAGATTGGCGTAATGTCTTTATTTAGTTTGCCCCGTCGCCGCGCACGGCCGGCCAACGCAACGGTGGCGAGCGTTTCCGTCCGTTTTACGTTTCAGCTGGCATGGCACGCATATGTAAACAAACCGATTAGTACCTATGTACGTAGTATAAAGTAAGTTTTGGTGTTTTCTTTTTTGACATTTGTCGAATTATGTTCATCTTATACAGGCTGTATTTGAATAAACTGCGTTCCTTTTAGGGGAGTCGTTCTGTAGTCTGAACTGGGAACTTTTGTTGTGTTTTAATTTAATTTCTGGCAGCAATCACGCGATTCCTTAGCTTATAAGCTAAAAAAAAGATTCTTGTAATATTTTTTATTGGACCCGCATTTACCAAATTATTCACAATTTTATGCGTCTGGGTGGGGTGACAAGAGCGATCTGTCGTGCATTAGTAATATTATTTTCCCAAGATCTATTAAACCAAATTAAAATATTTTAGTTTCATTAGAAAGCTGAAGTTATATAGGTTATTCTTCAATATACTGTTACTATTCATTATTATTAATAGAAAAGTTATAAAATAATTAATTAATTAATTACAAAAATTTACGTTTATGGTTTGTTGTAATTTTTCACACGCCTATGAATTATGAAAAATGTCTATGGAATTTGATTCTCCATTTCATTAGCTACAAGAGCAGTAATTGCTTTAACTAGATCAGACAAATACTTGAAAAAAATTACACTTTTTTATTCACCCTGCAAAGGTCTTGAAAATAGTAGGCACATTATCTTTCAAAAATATCGATAGTAGACGTCATTGTAGGAATGATGAAAAGGCATTATGATGTAATATTATAATGAAAAAGTGGCCAGGCAAAAAGAATTAAAGTAGGAAGTAAAATAAATCATAAAATATCATAAAAATACAAATACATACATACCATCACGCCTCTTCCCCGGAGGGGTAGGCAGAAACAAGTGAGCGCCATTTGACACGTTTCTGACATACATCTTTTGGTTCATCCACCGTCATAGATCCGTTCATACATGCAAGCCAGTTACGGGTGCTGCGAATTTACCCCAAAATACAAATAATAGTTACTAAATAATAATTTCATTCGTTTCTGATCAATTAATCCATAAAAATATTTTTGTTCGGAAATTTATGAAAAATACTCCACAGTGCGACCGCACGGTGTACTGATAAACAGGAAAATGAATTGACATAACGAGTGAGGAACACGAGAAAGCGATAATAAATTCGCGATGAGATCGCTCGAATGTAAGTTTGTAAATAAACCGCTCTTGCGTGCAGAAACGTTATCGACTCCGAGCCGAGCGCGGTGCCTAAGTCAACACGTCCTCAGAAGTTCGCCCAGTAAAAACTAATTCCGTATCTCCTCCGACTTCGGCTGGGCGTGGAATGAATTCGACGAAGCGCGCCGCCGATCGCATTGGACGCCCATAAACAGCAATTAAAGTGGAAACGATCGCCCGCGGTGGCACTCGACACGCCACACCTCGCCGCGCCACGGCACACCACGTGACGTGTGGATGCCCTGTGCCTCTACCGGTCTAATATCACATGAGCGAGTGAAGAGACAACGCCACGATTTCAACCAATCAGACTGTCCGTGTCGAGTGCGTTAACGCTTACGATTGGTTGAAACTTCTTCACTCACTCGAGTGATATTACGCCGGAGCAGCCCTAACGAGCGAGAGCAACCGAGGCCAAGCGAACGCTTATCGCAGGCAAGCGAACCGTCGCTCGCCATCTCTGTTACATTCGCACTCTAAAAGCGACCCATATTGTTATCTCTTCCTATTACTCTACTTGGCCATCGTGCGAGAGCTTTCGCGCTAACACGACCGAACGCCACCGATCACAAGCGAATGCTCGCGTACGCCTCGCTTGCCCTGGCTTGGCGTAGCTCTACCGTCCAGTGTTCGCACGGTCTCGCTCGTTTGCCTTCGCGCGCTCTCGCACGTTAGGTCTGTACACGGCCTTGCGACGTGCGGCGCCTCACTATGTTTTTCGGTAGATTCTCCTTTCAAGCGATAGATAATGTTCACGCATAATCGTCAATAAAGTCAATACATCAAGACAATCTATACGAGTGCATCCAGCAATAAAGCGTTCGTCGGACTCGGTGCAGTCAGTGCAGTGCAGTGCAGTGCACGTTGAGCAATATTCGTCTGCCTGCAGTCGCTAAACCTTGACACGGAAATGCTCAACCTCGCTTGACGAAATTCGTAAGGCGATTGCGTCGCGAATTGCGAAACAGTCGGCGCTGGTGGAATTTGAGTAACTAAGAGATATGAAAAGTGCTTCCGATTGAGATTTAATTAATTTAAGAAATCCGTGGAATTTTCATACATGTCCAGCTGTTCTAGGATTACGTATGTCGCGGTTTGTGGGTTCTTGATGTACGTATATATGTAGATATTATATTTGACAGAACAATACTCGTATTTTTCGCCTCAAAAGTTAAAGGAAACATGGATCTTCCTATGAAGTACCTGATTCCGGGTGACCTACGAAACCCATAACGTCCGCTGGTTATTCGTCGATATTACGGTAGATATGGTTTGCTTAGATTTATTTTTTTATGTTTTATTTATTACTTTAAACATACACCGGCAATAACAATACGCGTACATACACACCATCTAACCACATTATGCATACTACCTTCATGATTCATACACGAGAGTCACGAGTCACGACACGAATCGACAAGAATGGATCTGAGGCACAAACATAAAACAAACTATATACCTGCTATATACATATGTATGCGCACATGAACATTTGATTTAATTACTTATTTCACGTAGTGCACAGCCCCAACAGCACTGGATACACAGCAAAGACAAGCTACTTACACGAATATTACAAACATATATTACAAACAAGACAGGAACTATTGGCTCCTGCAATACAGTGTAGGAGCCAAAATGTCTAAATTTTGAATGGAAAAATCTAAATAAAAACTTAGATTTTTATTTAGATTTTTAGATATTAAGATTTATTTTTATGTACTTACCTATGTGTTAAATTTATTCTTGTATCCTTGTACCTACTTACTGTTCACCATGTAAATGTATGTATTTGAAATAAATTAAATCTTATCTTATCTTACCTCAGTCAGACACATAATAAATAATTAAATACAATGTAACATAATTTATTCTGAAAACGTAGGGAGGTTTTCCTGTACTTACTGTATTCCAAGAATCTCACGCTGCTCCTCGCAGCACCTGTCGTTCACACACACACATTATTAGTCTGACCCAGTGCCTCTACCGGTCTAACATCACATGAGTGAGTGAAGAGGTCTCAACCAATCGTAGGCGTGAATGCATTCGACACGGCCAGTAGAAATCGTGGCGTTGTCTCTTCACTCGCTCATGTGATAATAGCGCGGTAGACGCCCTGGGCGGTAGACCGGTAGAGGCACGTCTGACTGACCTACATCAGAGAAACCTATTTTTACCAAACCGACAAATTCTTAATGCCAAAAAATAAAGACGACAAGCGTAATCATTTTTCATTTTCAGATAAGCTTGTATAATAAATTGGATAAATTATGTACATAAATTTGTATACATACTTCTTTGTAATTGGTTTCTCGGAAGTAACTATTAACGACTTTTTACGGAGTATGGGCTTCTTGAACGAATAAATATGTACCTAAAAAGTGATTTCAGATATTACTTTTTTTTGTGTCTCCTAACTAAAGGGGGATATAAATAAAAAATGATTTCAGTAGCATACAATTCATACCATCACGACTCTTTCTAGGAGCGGTGGGCAAAGACAATTGAGCGCCATGTGATAAGTTGCTGACATACATTCATAGCTTCATCCACTGTCATACATCGCTTCTATATTTGTTTCGCCATTCTCTCACCATCCATCCTATGCATGTGTCCAAACCATCTAAGTCTAGCTCTCTCTAACCTTGTCGCTATGTCTTCTTTCAATCCACATTTTTCTCTTACACGTATTATTCACCCTATCCTATCTATCGTTAAAAATACACCACGTATTCTTCTCAATGAACGCATTTCAACTGCATTTATTCTACTTTCAAATCGCCTCTGCCATACCCAAGATGCACTGCCATGCATAAGTCTACGGACCAGAACGCTATAATGAATCCCCATTCTTGCAGTAGAGTTAATCACTCGACTTTTCAGGATATTATTGAAAACTTCATTCATTGCCTTTGATCACTCGCTCAACATCTTTATCGTACTATCCGTCTCTCGTGAATACACTTCCCAGGTACAAAAACTCATTCACTTGTTCCAGCTCTTCGTCTCCTATATTCTTGCGTCGCACTCAGTGACTTCATCATCTATCTCAAACACCATAACTTTCGTCTTGCTTTTATTTATTTTCATTTCTGTTCCGTATTTCAGTATGGATTCACAAATTTATCAATTTCTCTTATTCCTTCATTTTTCAGGCGCTGTAACTCATTATACTCATATATTAGACTTACAAACGAAATTATTTGAACAATAAATTTACACAATTTAGGCTTCTTCAATGTTTTCAAATACAATGTTGTCGTATGATAAACCGTTAGGGAATTATTATGAAAAAAAAAACAACTTTACGCACCTTCAAAGCAAGGTTGTGGAACGCGCCGCCCTACGTGGAGGTCTAAAACATGAAATTTTCATCACAGCCTAGATCTAAACAACATATGTTTAGTCACCACCTTTAAAAACTACTTACAGACTGGACTATAAAAGGTACATACATATTTAACTACTTAATAATAAAATTGTAAAAGTCACTGACTCATTTACTGACTACTGACAGAAAACGCACAGCCTAAACCGCTGGGTTTAGAAGCATTAAATTTTGCACAGGTGTTCCTTTTGTAACGTAGGTGACCATTGAGAAAGGATTTTTGAAATTTTGTCCCCTTAGGGGTTTAAATAGTGGATTAATGTTTGTATGGAACTTGGACATTTTCAGTTTAGAAATATGCACGGACTACTTACTCAGTCACTACTTACTAGTCAGTTCAACCGCGAGATAGTTCAAATACGAATCTCTCGCTCGAGCTTGAGCACGTAACTCCGGCAACATGTCCTGCAGGATGACGATTTGTGCCGTTATCACGTGCCCAAACATACAAAAACGTCAGGAGTTACTAAAGATTCCATATCCTTCCACAGGTAAGTATTTTAATACTTCTATGTTCCGCGTGCCTAGCAAATTTTTGGCGAGCCCGGTTCCCATACATAGAGCGGCGCGTGTCGGGTCCATTATACCTAGTCCGTGGAAATATGGAAATTGGAGTTAAGGTTTCTGTTTGTAAGTATAAATCAGCTGTATAGTATGTTTAGCGATTTTTAAAATCCACCCTCTAACAGTAACCACGTTAGGGTATGAATTTGCTTTGCTGTAAGTGAATAGGGGATGAAAGTTTTTCATGGATATTCAAAAGACATCAACTCGTAAAATCTTTCGTGCGTTCTTTTTGGAGTGGTACGGGGTATGGAAAAGGTAGTGAAGCGGGGAAGGTCGATTTACTGCGGACCAAAGAAAAACCGAAAAAAGAGTACAACATGCTAAGATTTTCCTATGAGTCGGGTCGAATTGGTGCTGGAAGGGTTGCGTGGAGGGCTCATTTACCGCGGTTTGGGGTTAGGGGAAGGTATGGGTGGCATCGGGTTAGGGGAAGGTATGGGGGGCATCGGGTTAGGGGAAGCGGTAGGGGTTTAGGGGTAGGGTTTGGTAGGTGTAGAGTTTTGGTAGATGTAGGGGTTGTGGTAGAGGTAGGGGTAAGGTAGGGGAAGTGGTAGGGTATGGGGGAGAGTAGGGTGCGAGATCGACTTTTGCCGGCGAAGTGTGATTTACCGCGGGCGGTGACGGGGGAAAAGCTAGTATTTGATAAAAAATTTGCAGGAAACATTAACCTACTTAACCTAATGGACATATCAGGAATTCATTTCATAAAGAACAAACGATTGTAGTAACTGATTTTTACGAACAAATAAAATGAAATAAATAAAACAGTATGCCATCTTGAAGAGCAGTTATTTTCTTAGCAATGTTAGTGTTCTCATATATGTATATAAAATTACATATATGATATATAATATTACTCATACAATAATATTATATATACAATTTGATCTAAATCTACTCGTATATAGTAATTGAGAAACTATGCAAAATCACAAGTAAATTGGTGGCCTCGGCGGGCTCGCGAAAATCGGTACCGCCTCCGATAAATACGTTCAATTCGCAACGTTTGCACTGTCGCGTCGTAACAGCGCTTGCGTCACGTGATCTGCTGAAACCCTGAAAGCAGGCAGTTGCATACTGTTTATGTTAATAATTTGGCAGCGGAGAACGGCCGCTCTGCCAGTTTACTCTTAGGTACGCATTTAAACTTATCGCGTTTGGGAGCGGACCCCGACTATTTTATGGTGTCGGCGATGCAAGGTGGGCCCGCGGGCCGCTGCTGCAGCTCACGTCCGTCGCGTCGAGGAAAGGCCGACGATTACAAAACTCGTCGCTGTGGTATCACTGAGAGAGGAGGTGTGGTATCACTTTTATCATTTCCATAAAAAAAAGGAGGTCACCGTGTTCGCTCACACTCGCCGTCAAACCTATGCGTGCGAGTGCGGCACTAGAGTTTGGGCGCGCCCCTTCACTCTAATGCAGCACTCGCGCGCATTGGTTTGATGGTGAGAGTGAGTGAGCGCGGTGTTCTCCTCTCTAAGTGATACCACAACGACTACTTTGATAATCATCGCCCTGGGGGGTTATTCCTAGAATTCACCCGAGTTTATTTCACGTGAGTTTGCATACAAAACTACTCACCAAGTGAAAACTTTTCACCGTTTTTGACAGTTCTCCTATACATAATGATTATATTCTCTTTGGTTTCTCACACGAGGTCAATCCTACAGCCCTGCTCGCGACTCACCCAAATAATAATACATATTTAATTCTGCAACGTATACATACAGGCTTATTTTTTTATTTCATACCTACGCTTCGGGAGCAAAGTATTTTATATAGGAAAAATTCTAGAACCAAGAAAACGTTATACTTTTTCATTTGGAAATTCTACAGCTATATTGTATATATTATAAAAATACAATAAAGCCTAAAATAAACATTAACAAACTTAATAGTCTAAATAAATATAACTTGGTTCTGCTTTCCCCTCCTGCGAACAGGCGTGATGGTATATATTTATGTATGTAAAATACCTCCGATGTAAAAAATACAAATTATTATTAACAAGCTTGCCATGCAAAACATCCACTTCCTCATACATTTGGAAGTATGTCTGGTCTGACCTTCAAATGTATGGAGAATTTTTTTTTTCGAAATTCCAAAAGTTGTAGATCAGAACAACCCTTCTAAAAGGAAAGCCGTCCATTAAAATACACCAATTTTTTGACCTCCATACGTTTTGCGTAGGAATTTTTTAAAAGACATTTATTCATTCACTGACAGACAACGCACAGCCTAAACCGCTGGGTCTAGAAGCATAACATTTTGCACATGAGCTCTTTTGTGACGCAGGTGAGCAATAAGAGAGGATTTTTGAAAATTCATCCCCTAACGGGGTAAAATAATGGGTGTAGGAGTAGCCTGTTTGGTGAGCGCACGCCTCTTACTCAAGAGATCGTGGGTTCGATACCTGGTATGCGCACAATTTTTCCTGATTTTAAAATCTGTGTTAAAATTAAATAAATTACAATGCAAGGAAAACACCGCTAAGAAACCTATACACTAACAATACGAATGTGTTGTACTGTTGGCTGGAAGAGATAAGGCCTACGGCAATAAGTCCGCCTTCGGCTAAGCAGAAAAGTCTAGATATATTTAAATAGAGGATGAAAGTTTTGATTTATGTTCGAAAGAGTTCAACGGTCCAAGGTTTTCCTACGGGTCGGGTAGGGGTAGGGTTAGGTGTTGGGGTATGTGTAGGTTTTGGGCAGGGGAAGGGGTAGGGGTTGGCGTAGGTGTAATGGTAGAGCAGGAGTAGTGTAAAGGTAGGTGCAGGAGTAGGGGTAGCGGTAGGGTAGGGTAGGTTTAGGGCTAGGGGTGGGAGTAGGTGTAGGGATAGGAGTAGGGATAGTTGGGGGCAAGTGGTGGCGGCGGGCAAAAGCTAGTACTCAATAACTTGTGCGAAAAAATATTTTTTTTAAAGCAAAACATTTTCACACATACCTACATTTTTTAAAAACCTACTCCTGAAATGTGTGGTGAAGATAATTTATTTTTGCCCCAGAATGCACCAAGTGATCGTACAAAAGTTGGTTATATTATGAAACACTACACGCCCAGACTTAATGTTAACACCCATTTTTGAAACACCATGTATATCGTACACAGAATATCTGTTACTACGCGTCTATGTAACGATCTATGTATAAGCCGTCGGGATTTATGTTTGTCTATAACTCGAGAACGACTCAAGCAGTTCACATGGGGTTTTATTGAAGTATTCTGTAACATTGCAGTCATGATGCCCCCTTTACTTGTTGGGGTCTTTGGACTATATTCAGCGCCGCGCCATCCGCCTAATTGGTGATCCCAAGCTTACGGAGGGACTTGCATCATTAGTCTGTTTTATAGGTACTACCATCGTCGATGCTCCGATGAACTTGCTTCCCTAATCCCTCCTGTCCCGATTCATATCCGCCACACGCGCCGGACTCGCTCGGAACATCCATATGTTGTTGACACCAAACTTCTGAGAACCCATAGTTTTTCAAAATCGTTCCTATGTCGTACGGCGAAAATATGGAATGGTTTTCCGGGGAGTGGGTTCCCTACCACCTACAACCTGGAGATCTTCAAAAAGCGTGTTAATAAATTGGGCTACGACATTTTCGTCCGTCTTATATCTGACATGGCGCCTCGCTGAGTGTGGTTTCGTGAGGAGCGGTGTTATTGGCTGTGTCCGAACTTCTTTTGAAGTTTTGGGTACAGCCACCCATGCTAGTTGTCTATATAAAAAAAAAAGTTCAAAATCCGCTGGGTATATATTATTATTAGGATCACGGTCGGTTGATTTTAGGATGAACGGTACTTGTATGGGAAGCCCCTCCCACTTTTATTTTCTGGTTGTTAAAGAGAAACTTTAATTCCCGAAAGAAAAACTTGATTATTTTTATTACTAGCTGTGCTCTTGGTTTCGCCCGCGTATTTAAGGACAAACGCGAACCTCGGTGCAGGAAGGGCACACTTTGCCCGTTTTTGTTGTGCTATCGTGATCAAATTTGATAAGTGCATATTCAGGACGACATCGAATATTTTGTGAAAAATGCATCACGATAAAAAAAAGTTTTTGATTTAAACTAGTAGGTATACAAACGAACAGACTTTTTTTTTTAATTTTTTTTTTTGTTAGTCTTACTTTAAAAAAAAAATCCCTGCTCGCTTATAATTAGTATAGATTTTGTTAAACCTAAAAGCTGGGTACAGGCCTCTCTCATTTACATGATATGAGAGGATTTTAGTCATACACATCCACAGTGACCAACCGGCTTGGAAGTGGAACCCCACGGTGTTTTGCTTCACCGGAGTGTCAGCAGCCATTTTAGCACAAATTCTAAAGTAATAAATATTGTGCTCCCAGTGTGGATCGAACCCGCACCTCCCTCTTGAGAGGTGTGCTCTTGCCCGCTCGGCTAATCTGACACATTTACATTTACATAAATTACAAAATTAAATTACTAGTTATTGCGTTATTAAAACTTATTTGCCCAAGCGGTATTTATAATTTTTTTTTATTTTTAGTTGTATAAAAAGAAGAGAATACGATAATTAGTGAAGTTATTTTTTTCAATTCACCATAGTAAAGTTATATTATGTTAGTAGTAAGAGCATAGAAGAATTTGTATGGAAGATAATATGGTTTAATTTTCCAAGCTGTTAATCTACTTACATTCATGCCCATAGCTATAAGAAGCATGTATTAATTATAAAAAGATCTAAATATTATGTTCTTATGTTATTTATAAAATAAATTATTATTTTATTTATAAAACAAAATAATAACATTAACGTAATGTTCATGAACAACTTATGTTCTTAAAGGGCTACATAAAAATTGTAATTTTCGTGCTTAACCTAACATAAATATTATAAAAAAAATTATAAATTTTTGCCAGCGTAATCTGTAGCACCATCAAAAGGTAAACATCGATACAAAAAATCTACGGGAGAACGAGAGGCCGCTCGCTAGTCCCGACCTCGACTGAGGCCCTCTACTACCAATAGTCCCGGATATATTCAATAATCCCATTGCAAGCTATATTCAACAACAAAATGAGCTTGGGAGGTCGCGTTTCTACTGCAAAGTATTAAATGACAAATTGAACTTTTTTTCAAATATTTATTCTACACAATGTCAATATCGTCTTAAATAGTTAACAACAATCAATATACATTATCGATAAATAGTAACAACGACGAATTAACAAAACTTTCGTACACGTTAGAAGTATGTAAAAGTTGTTGAGGGCGACAAGCGTAATGCAATAATTTACGGAATTCACATGAATATTGAAAATCGTAGACGTAGTTTATTTTTATTTTTCTGAAAAATTTAAATCACGGAAAAAATAGTTAATAAATGTAGAAATTTCCAAAAAAAGGAAGATTTTATTAAAATATATCTACAAATTATAAATGAAATGAAATGTTAAATAAAATTAAATAAAAAAAATCATTTAAATTATATTATTGAAATGCAATCCATTGAATGAATTCCATGAATTTTCACTATTAATATTATTAATAATGAAAATAATTTTTTTGAGTGTACCTAGGCACACTATTCTCACAATTAATAGGGGAACAAACCTCAGAGGAATAAACAGTAAGTGCAAGCAGAGACGAGCGACGAGTTTCATTTCTCCACATTTAAGACTATGAACCCAATGACGTGACCTCAGACCTTACAGTGAAAAATAATCTATATATTTTATATGACATAAGATTTCATTTCATCACTGACTGACTGACTCTGCAACAAGCGTGCAGCTTTTGTTTATTTCCCGCAGCTCCCATGGTGGGGCGCGGTACGTAGGGGAGGAGTAATTTACCGCAGGATCAGACAGCCGTCTTAGGCGCATTCCAAGAAAATAGTATACATACATAAGGTTTATTTGAATCAACTGTATTCCATTTAGACTTTAGACGGTTGTTCTACGAGTATATCCTAAACTGAGTCACTTTTGTTCTACAACTTTTGTAAATACGAAAAACAAATTCAATTTCTCTCAAAAAAAAATTCTAACATTTAAGGTTGAACTTAACCTCAAAATGTATGGAGAAAGAGATATTTTTTTCTTTTTTTTTTAGATACACTAGCAACTTGGCGGGAAAAAATGTGTGAGGAATGAAACTTGTCGACTGTACCTACATACTGTATATTTGAAGTGTCTAATATCTTTTTTTTTTTGCAGTCGCCCTCTAGTAGAAAATAATATTAAACTGGCTAATATAATACATCACGTGAAGCCGGGGGTTACAATATTACAAGCAGACAATATTCTTAAAACGAACGAACACGTTTCGCTTCATACAAGTTTATACATTATAGTCCTTACGCCCGTGGACATTTAACTTACGAAAAAAATTACCGATTCCCATTATGAAATTGCTGATTTTTCAATTAATTTCTGTCATTTTAGCTATTTACCAATTGAATAAAAAAAAAATTACTTTAGCATTCTCTTCTTTTTCTTATTATAGTCTACTTAGGCTAAGATTACTCGTATATGCACAGAATATGTTCTTACTTATATGTTTGAACAATCCTTAGTACTTATATTCCAAAAATATACAACTTACAGAAACTTGTATATTTTTGTTATTTCTTGAAGGTGACCAGACCAGTTGAAATTCAAGCAAATTTCAGAAATTCCACCGATATTCAACTGGTCGTGTAACTTTGTATCATCATATTCCATGGTCTGAACATTTACTTCTGGTCATTGAATAAAGAAGTAACATAAATATATATCCAATACTTTTTCAATTACCGCGGTGGCTGAACAACATTTTAAACATTTAGGAAACGTCGGAAAATCCGATAAAGTGGCCGCGAGAAGAGCCGGAAGTTTTCAAAAAGTTATAAATATATATCATCGAATTTAATGGAAAAAAAAATACTTATCACTTTACGTGGTAAAGGAGGTTTGCTATGTTAAAGACTGTATTTTTTTAGACAACTAGAGTTCAATGCACAATTTTTCACAGTGGGAATCCGTAACTTTTTTCGTAAGTTAAATGACGACGGGTGTAAGGACTATTAGGTAAGTGTTATTCATGATTTGTTTTATGAACAAATTGCATTGGTCAAGATCAAACACGAGGGAAGGAAGGTAGAATCGTCAACACTTATACATTGGACTAAGACAACGCTACAGCTAGGCAAACTCCTCCCAAGAGAAAGCCCCCAAAATTTACCCCAGTGAAATTATGTTGTAAAAAAAACAGGGGCAAACTTTCAAAAAAATTATAACAGCAAGGTTTTTTACATTTACAAAATAAAATGGTGAAACTTTTTGACAGGTTTTAGGTTTAAACCTGTCAAGGTTTTAGGTTTAAGGGTTTTATTGTCTCAGAATTTGGTTTTAGTACGTTCATCGTTTTGGTATCTCTATGTTTATTTACTATATAACTTGTTAACAGTCCGCTGGTAAATGCCTCCCGCTTTCTCGGGAAGGACTTGCCTAACTATCAATGTCTTGTATTGGACTGTTCTCTTGGGCGGTTTTACAAAATTGTTCTTACAGACCTCTTAATTTTTACATAATATTGCCAAGGCCATGCAACCGTTCAAGAGAACAAACCAAAAAAATTCTTTTATAGAATAATATTGCCATTAAAAAACAGTTAGAGATAAAAATATCCATTGTAACGATGGATGATTCTTTAACATTATATGCTTACGTGACTAAGGTGATATACATTTTAACTAAAGTCAAATTTTAAGCTAAAGGATATGAATCAATGGAAGCAAATTTCGACAAACGCTCGACGGGTACTCTCACAATAAACTGAATAATTCCTTGCAATACTTTTGAAATTACCGCGGTCGTTAAACAACATTTTGAAATTTTCCGGCTCTTCTCGCAAAATCTTCTCTAGTATTCCGACGTTTCGAACAGAGCGTCCTGTTCATGGTCACGGACACGTCTGCTCGCCACGAGTTGAGCAAACGTACTGACAGCTATGGCTGCCTTCTAGAACGCAGATTATAGTCGTGGGTGAGGGCAGGCAGCGAAGCGCCATCTTTGTTAGCTGCGTTCCATAAATCAGCAGAGAGGCAGTATGAGCTAACGATATCTTTCACAGGTTCGCCACGCTCATCTCTTCTCATCGTCTGAAATACTGGGTTCCACATAGCTAAGAGTTTGAAGGAGTCCTCACAATTGAAATTTTTGTGTTTTTTTATTTCAATAGTGACGATTCTTGGAAAGATTCGTGTTTCAGTAGAAATTACTTTAGCCTGATCAAACCTTATCCAAAGATTTGGTCCAGAGTGAAACGTCGGAACATTCCGACAAAATCACTGCGAGAAGAGCCGGAAATTTTAAAAATTTTGAATAATTATTTTTTTGTTATACGGAAGGATACATTTACAATAGGATTAATATAAAACGTTTTCTCTAATGATACTGTTTTTGTAAGGCGTGGAGATGGGAACTGTCACTTTTCGCTACGGAGTGGTACCACCAGAAACCTTCACAGTAGCCTGCAAAGCAAAAGGTCGTAAGTACGAGTTGATTTTTTATTTTTT
>WYDE02216692.1:0-15366 GCA_009867175.2 Adela reaumurella
GGTCGAGCGGTCACCCATCCAAGTACTGACCGCACCCAGCGTTGCTTAACAATCAATAGCGACAGTTGACTGTCTGCTCCACTGAGCTATCAAGGCTGACAGTCCACTCGTGTTTACTATCGTGTTTACTCCATGCAAGATCCTAACAGCGTGTTTTTGTTTAATTAGTACTCTTTTGATTTCAACAGCTTTTCCCCAGACTAACAGTCCATAGAACATTCGTGAATGGAAATACCCAAAATAAATCAATTTTACTATGTTACCATTGATTAGGGGTTTTATTTATTTCATAGCATATATTAACGAGGACAGTTTTTAACATACGTTGTCTACATGAGAGTCCCACTTTAACGTTGCGTCTATCGTGATGCCTAAAAATTTGTATTTGCATTTTCTATGGATTTGGCAAGTTTAGTACTGTTTGGTAGCATTTTTGTCTTTTGTTTGTTTAGAGCTATACCATTTACTGAGAACCATGTCGCCACGTCCCCTAAAGTTTTACCAGTTTTATCTGTTAAAATATCTTGATTATCGGAGGTCACCGTAAAAACTAGTATCATCCACAAATAAAGTACTCTTGCAGAGCTTTTCTGTTACTTTGGAAAGATCATTAATATAGATCAGAAAGAGATGAGTAGGGAGCAAGAACAGAGCCCTGAGGCAATCCCAAAGAAATTTCCTCCCAATCGAACATGCTTTCTCCCACCTGAACACACTGTTACCTGTTTTGAAGATAGGATTCGAGAGGCTTTATAGCGCGACCACATATTCCGTAATGGATCAGCTTCGCAATTAAAATGTCGTAATGGACACAGTCGATTGCTTTGGATAGATCACAAAGACACTATTGGTCTTTTGTGATCTTTCCAAAGATGCCCACACATTTTTTACAAAGCAGTTCACCGTTTCAGAAGTAGAGCGACCTTTCCGAAAATCGTATTGACAGTTTGACAGCGTTTTGTTTTTTGTGAAAAATTCTAGAGAACGATTTTGATTGATTGCTTCAAGCATTTTCGAGATAAGGAGGTAATAAACTTATCCATTTATAGTTATTATTCTTTTGTGAATTGTTTCCCATTTTAAAGACCAGGATCACTGCTTTAGCAAGTTTAAAGTTTCGTGGAAATACCCTTTCTTTTAAGGATTTATTGAAGAGTATGAGCAGTGGTATGCTTAACTCGCAGTGGCAAATTTTTACTAGGCTCGAAGATAGACCAGTTATACTCGGCTATGGTTATTTTTCATACCTTTAAAGGCATTCTTTAGAGCGGCCCTTGTGATTAATTGAAAGTGCTCTATTAGTGAATTTCATCTCAACATGCAAGTCCTTCAGTTTCATTGATCATACTTTAATACCAGGAGTTATCCAATTGTTTTTACGTTGATTAATTTTCGAATTTACTCTACTAAATTTAAATATAACGTTTAGAAAATCTGTTAATTGACCTGTAATTTTCGAGAATACGTTGTGACTGCCGGTATTTATATCACCAATGAAACAGAATCAATCTACGAAGATAATTTATTTTTAACTTCTGAAATCACGTTTTTTGCCACTCTCTTAAATAATCTCTCTTTTTTCTTTTTATCTGATGGATATTTTTTTGACTAACTTTGAAGTGGAAGTATAGTCCTTCATAATCTGACATTGAATTACTAACGACTTTATGGAGATAGTTAGATTCGAGTAGGTACACAATCTGTTTTGTCTGATTTGGTTAATAAAAATGCATTAAGTATAACTTTTATAGAATTATAACGTTTGTGACAAGAGTGTGCGCCCGCCGGGGCTACAACCGCTGCGTATATTGCAAGTCGATGTAGGAATTCATATAAATAACAAAAAATGTACAGAAGCCGAACTGATAATTATATGTATATATCCGAACGAGTCTCTGGCAGTCAACTTTTCTCTCGTAAGAGATCTCTAGCTTCCCGTCACGACAGTCGCGGTGCCTCCCTGCCTCGCGGTTGTGTTGTGGTTGTGGGTCGTAGTGGTGGTGTGCGCGCGCGCGCGCGGGGCTCGCGCGGCGCGGCGCGGGTGTTGAATCCTTGTCGTCGCAGCGCATCGCTCGTCTCCTGCTGCTTTACCTCACTGATTTACGACTACACCGAGATAATTTCAGACGGAAACCATAGCGCTCGCCGATTCCGATCCTTCCCTTTCAATATTATTTCAATAAAACGCATGATTTATACAAAACTCGGACGTTTGAAGTGAACAGCGTGTATTTGCAAAGCTAATATATCTCTTATGGGGCAATAAATAAATGATGGAACGGCTTGCCGGAGCCGGAGCGAGGGTCCGGAGTCTCCGGAGTCCGCAGCGGGTCCGGTACTACCACTACGGTACGTGGCGAGCAATAAGAGCAAACTGCAAAACAATAACATGTGTATGTTTTATGCAAGCCTCCTCTAGTGATGCCTCCTGCGAACCTGCGCCCATATCGATAATCTTACTAATTACAACTTATACTAACTAAAATTAAATAAATCTTATTTTAAAAAAAATCCACGATGAATCACCAACTCTTTTACATAACAACGTATAACGGTCAAACCGTTTTGATTCGTTAATGTTTATTGCAGCGCCCCCTGGCGACTTAACACCATAACATCTACGTACGAACAATCGCTGATTAATCACAAACCTGTTACAGAAAACTATACCTAAATCGGTCAAACCGTTTTGGAGAAATAATTACAACATTCGAGTGAACACACAAACAAACAAAATCTCACCACTCATCCTACACCTTAATTAAGGAAGGAAAGACTTATTAAACACGGTTTTTCAGCATTGGATACCATGACTAAATCAGATGTATCATCGAGACGAATCAAACGAGCCAATCGCAAGCCGTTAAACTATCCCTATTCCACCTGACGTAAGTCTAGGTCTGATTTTAATTAAGTGCTATATTGAATTCATGTCCGATCTACGCTTATCTGCATGCAAAATTCCAAATGTAATTGGACATTGGGAAGTTATTTAAAATATATTTGAAGATTTAAACTACGTTCTTAATTAATACCATGTTATGTACTCCGCGTACTTTCTTGGGGAATTTTCCTCCACAACCATCACCTCGCGGGAGTCTGCAATACCAGGGCATAGATTCCGAACGCGGAGAGGCGAGGAGTAACATTTTTATGTATAGACTTTTTCCGTCGAGACGAGAAGAGTCCATACAAAAACGTCTCCTCCTAGGCCCTGCTTATGTATCTACAATGTAAAATCATGTAGATTCCACATCATTTTCACACTAAGAAAACTCTTTGTGCTTTGTATAATTTTCCGATTTTGTAGATGATTAAAATTTTATTAGAAACTGTTGAATTACTAATTACTTAGATGAGACAGCGTAACAAATGACGCTCTTGTCTCTGCCTACCCCTTCCGGAAGGAGGCGTGATATCTCAAAGGCTGTGTCTACGATAACCGGCTGAGATCTCCCCGCACCGCGGTCGCGTTTCCCTCGCTTTCCGATGCTTATTTATAACAGTGAGCTGGCATTATTTCGCCTTACGCTTTCTTACGAATAAATATTCGTTTTATTCCAATTTGTCAGGTGGCCACTCGCAGAATGTGAGCCCCCTGACTTATCTGCTTATTCCTTGTAGCGTGGAGCGAGGTCGCTTGCCACGAAGCAGCGAGGCCCATCCACTGCTAAAGGTATGGACCGCGTTAGTGTAAAATATGGATCGAAACAAGGGACACTAACAAACAGGGATAGAGAAAGGTGTGGGTTGATAGTTTGGACACATGGGGGTATCTAAAGGATGGTGGTAGAATAACCAAATAAATATTTGAACTGAATGTGGATAGCAGGGTCTGGTGGACCCGTCTTAGGCGAACACACCAGGGCCCTGATTACAGAAAGGGCAAGTTTGCAGTACCCGTAATCAGAGCAGTTACATGAAGCCGTGAAAGCCACATGACAGTGAATGAAAAAAACAAAGGACTTATGCGAGGATCACGTAAACTGGCCCATTTTATGGGAAGCCAGGCTAACCAAGAAGTGTAGCCCGATGGCGCCCACGCACATAACAACATTTACAGAAACTGCTAATGTCATGTAGGATGATGCATGGCTATGACACATGGCCAAACTTTCTGCGTTCATAAGGAAGGGACATGAATGTTCGATCGAAAGACTTAAATTGGCGACACTATCGTTGATCGATCTTTGCCTCGAAAATCGAATCCAAGAAGCCAAGAGGTGCTTCGTGAATCCATCCCACAGATGTGAACAGTACTCCACACACGGACAAAAGGTTTTTCGCTCGGTTTTTGACTGGAGAGAGCAATGGTGGGTGTTTCCTTGATCTATTAAATCCGAAACTAAACTTATCAACTTTACTCTGAGACATTACAGGGCTGGTCACATATGTCGCAGAGCCTTTAATCGTTGGAGCACTCGAGTAGTAGAATGGAATTTAATTTGTATGATGTTACTTGATTGTCTCAGCCTACCCCTGCGCGAAAGAGACGACATAGTATGATTTTTTGTAGAAGGGAAGTTTTTTTATAGTGAAAAGACATGGGTGGCTTTTCCCAGACTTCCGAGAGAAGTTCAGACACAGCGAATAACACCACTCCTCGCGAAACCACGCTCAGAGAGGTGCCATGCCAGCTGTAACGGGGACAAAAAGGTCTTTGTCAAATTTATTAACACGCCTTTTGAAGATCTCCAGTTTTTAGGAAAACACACTCACCAGAAGACCATTTCATATTTTCGCCGTACGACAGTGGAACTTTTTCGAGAAGCGATACTTTCTCAGAAGCTTCATCTAATCCTGCGATGGCGAGGACAATACGGCAGGCGTAGAACGCGTTGCCTTAAAAAACGCGTATGAATGCAACATATATCATCGGCTGATTAAATACCATTGTTTTGTATCGGCAGACTCCGGGACTCCGGTGCGGCGCGCGGTCGCGGCGTGGATGTCCGCTCGTTTTGTTGGGCGACACTCCTCCTTTTGGGTCCTGTTTCGTATTGTAGCGCGGAGACAATAAGTCTGTTAAATTGGTTGTGTATAGAAACTTTATTGACTGGCTAATTTTAGGAGGATTACGAATATACTTGGCAGCTGGATAAGGTTAATTGATGAGATGTTGAGGTATAATATAATATAATATTGTGTTCTGTAATTTGATGATGTCGTAAGATAAATTCAATTCATAGTTAGTTTTATCAAATGCAAACAAGTTAATAAAATGTATAGAAAATATTCGGATCCAACAGAAGTGAGCACTGCATCTCACTGACCACCGACAGCGCAGAAACTTCTCAAATTGTATCTTGGAACTACTTAAAATTGCATGCATTTCATAACCAAATTATTCTTAGTGTCATAATTCTCGGAGCTGGAGATCACAAAATCCGCACACATTATTTACTAGAATGTCAAGATGGTTTATGTACTCGTATGCTTTATATTTACTTAAAAAAGAGGGTATAGTAGGGGATAGTAATGGCTATTACCCCAGTTTTGTGAATTCTAACACATGATCAGCGAGCGCAAGGTTTTTTGAAAAGGATTTGTTTATTTTATTTTTAGTTTTATAGATATTTTCAGTGTGTTTTATTTTATAGTGGCAGATTATCGAGGCTCTACTGTAATGCCTAATATGTGCAGATAAGGCTCAATGATGCATGAATGAATGAAGTGCTTATTATTTTCTAGGTGGAAGACAGGTCATCAAAAAGATTAGAGAGATATCTTTCATAGTTGCTAAGAACGAAGCTCTAGGAAGTACATTATAAATTATGTCGATTTTTTTTAGCGCTAACTCCCGAACGAAACTTAATACGTTCGTCGAATTCACGTAAAATAGCAGGACAAGTACGATTGTACAACTCGCGCCTTGAGGGTTCCGTACGAACTTAATTTTATTAATGTATCCATCCTGGCAATTGAGAGTCTCTAAGATTTTTGGCTGTTTTCGATTCCGAATCCGACGGACCAACAAGTGATTAAGAATATTTCATGTGATATAACTATATATTAACGATTATCCGATTTTTTCCTTTACTTGTCCTCTGACATCTTACTTCTTGCCAAATTTCATGATCCTAGGTTGATCCTATGATCAAGGTTGACTGGAAGAAATCCCTGCAAGGGATA
The DNA here is from genome assembly GCA_009867175.2 of Adela reaumurella. Lineage (NCBI taxonomy): Eukaryota > Metazoa > Arthropoda > Insecta > Lepidoptera > Adelidae > Adela > Adela reaumurella. Next base: position 6,133 of record WYDE02216692.1, read on the forward strand.
AATCCGCCTTTGCCCCACGTGTTAATTCACTTATATACCGTTTAGTTTTATAATTTTGGAGCAATAAATAATTTCTATGTATCTATCTATCCTAAGTCAACAGGAAGCCCTACGTTTTGATGAGTGAATTACGAATATTAAAATTTGTATCTTTTCATAGCGTTGACTTGGAAGCTTGAACTCCCTACACCTTCAAGAGACGGCAGGTCTCAGAATATATTATTACAACTTCATAACTTTATCCGCTCCTGAGAAAAAGAGTGTTGACAGACAGGCGGACGAACAACAAAGTGATCCTATAAGGGTTCCGTTTTTTTCTTTTAAGGTACGATCTACAAAACAAGATATTCTCTAAAACAGTGAGTTTTTAATTATTTCTAATTTAAATTCTTCTTGAGACATCTTCATATCTATGTACCTATAGCTACGTTACGTACCTAAGAGCTACCTCTAAACGATTAATTCCGTTTCAATTGAAATCCCTTTTCCAGTCAACGACACCGTTCATAGACCTTAACGCATTGATTTAAAATTGCAAACACTTATTGCCATATGTGCCTTTCAATTAACTAGTAAGTGTATACCCATTCGACAGTACTTTTTTTCTAAAAACAGCGAGGCAATTAAACTTAGTGGGTAAGTTGTCAGTGAATAATGTTATTCGTTCCAATAAACACCTTATTTGTGTTTACGTCCTTATCCTTACTAACTGGCGTAAAAAATTGGTCAAGCAAGCGTTGTACGTTTTTAAATTCAGCTCGATTTGTTCATACGAAGTGGAATAGTAATCATGACGCTTTCTTGTGGCTCTTAAAAAGATTACCCACTTTTTACCCGACTATTTTAAAATTGCCCTCTAGCTTCTTAGTCCGGTTTTTTGCTCGAAAATGGTAAATTTTCCCAAATTTCATATTTTAATGCTACATAATCATGAATCATGACCCTCATTGATGAAGCATTATCTTATGTCACCACTGCTTATTTTTTAAAATTTTACCTAGTTATCATCATAACTTTTGCTTTTGCTTGCATAAAAATTGTTTGACTGTTTTTATAATTTTTCTTTGAATATTCCTTCTTCTGACTTTTTCAGTTTTTATTTCTTTGGAATTTTTATTATTTTTAAGTGGAACTTTGAACCCTAATTTTTACTCCACCGTCATGTTGGGGATATTTTCGCATTGCTGGTCATACTAGTACAGGTAGCACACTAGATAACAGATAACCTGAAATATAGTACGTACCCATCACTATGATTTTTTTAAAGACATAAAAAAAAATTATAGCAAGTTGTAAAAAGTACAATAACTTCACACTATGCAAACATAGTATTTGCCTTTTTTTTAGGTGAAAGTGATAATTTGAGATGCGGGTCCACCGGCCTAACGAAAGTGGTCATGAAGGCTTGTGCTGACGTTAATTTATAGTATGTAGGGTGGGGGGTATTTCGTATGGTATTCGGGTATATTGTATGATGTGTACGATAATTAAGTCTAAATTATCAGAGCGGTGCCTTTGGAAGGAAGCAAACTAGGCATTGCAATGCAATTACATTATTAGGCGAGCGAAGCAAGACCGAAATTTTTTATGAAATATTTTTGAGGAGTTAGTAAAAATCATCAGTTCACTGACTTTGGAAGGAACTACGGCAACGAAATCACATCATTGGGTGAACGAAGCGAACCCGAAAACTTTTATAAAAAAATTCGGAGAAGCAAGCCAAAATCATCAGTGCGGTGCTTTGGAAGTAAGAAATATTATAAGAGGTTATAATACAATGTAATAATACAATGATATCAGAGGCGAGCGAGGCGAGCCCGAAGATTTTTATGAATTACTAACTTTTGTCAGTGGCTACGCTTACGGTAAATTCGCCAACCCCTATCCTACGCCTACCCCTTCCTCCCGTACGACCCCAAAAAGCAAACACGTATGAACGATTTGAAGTGTTAATGTGTTTCTAATCTCCTTTCAAACTTTGGTTTAAACCGTTAGTGAATGAATTTTCATAAATCGCTAATACAGCTGACTTTTATTTATAAAGTCAGCCGAATCATTTCCTTTAACTTTAACTGAATTAGAACTTTAAAAATGACAAACTTCCCATTCCATACAAACTATCATACCCTCTTTAGCCCCTGAATATAGATTCCCTGAATTTTCAAAAATGTCTTGTTAGTGCTCACCTACGTTACAAAAGGAGCACCTTTGTAAAATTTAATTAATCCAGGTGCAGCAGTTTAGGCTGTGCGTTGTCTCTCAGTGAATGGAACTGGATTTTACGTAGCCTATATTTTGAGCCGTACAGCTAAATGTGCTTATATTTCGCCTTCATTCTCTGTACCACGTGTCTAACGTTCGAAGAAATCTGCCATTTTGTATGAGAGCCACATTTTAGCGTATCCGGAACTGGATTTTACGTAGCCTGTAACATGAACATGTCTCTCGTATGGGAGCCATATCTTAGCGTAATCGGAAATTTATTTTAAATAGGCTGTCGTGCTGTGCGTGTATAGGTATCTGAAAGTGTGTGTTCTAAGTTTATGTCTCATACGAGTATTCGCTGCATGTAAACACTCGAAAAATTATGAAATTTTGTTTGGGAGCCATATCTTAGAGTATCGGGAATAGAATTTATGTAGCTTATTCTATGAGTCATATTACTAAATGCGCGTAGGTACTAAGTTTTTTTACTATGTACCTACTTCTTCGTATGTTCCCATGCTCGATAAAACCTCTCATTTTGTCTCATTCTCATTTGGGAGCCACTTCTTAGCGTAACGGAAACTGAATTGTATGTAGCCTATCCTATGTCCCGTATAGTTAAATATACATGTACCAAGTTTCATCGAAATTGGAAGCACGGTTTAAGAGTTATGGAGGAACATACCCACATACAGAAAATATTTCTAAAAATCTTCAATTTAGTGTCAGTATCGTGCATAGAGCCCATAAACGTGATATTTCTTAAAATAAAGTAACTTACTCCATGATCTTCCTTAACAGTTTTAGTATTAGTATTGATTTGGGAGAAGTAAGCTAAAATCACAAGGGTAGTGCCTTTGGCAGGAACTAAACTTGGCATTGTGATGCAATGATGACGTTATTGGGCGAGCTAAGCCAGCCCGAAAGTTTTTATGAAATATTTGGGAGGAGTGATCCAATATCATCAGTTCGGTGCCTTTGGAAGGAAACAAACTGTTGTAATGAAATCACATCATTGGGTCAAGTTTTTTTTTCAACCAAACTGTCTACCTGAAATTACCTTATTTACGGTCACGGTGTCTGACTGGCTACTCAAATTATGTACATATAAAACTATGCACTTTGGCTGTCACTCTGGATTGGCTTAAAATCAGCGTCGCACACAACTCCTCAGTATCGAGCTGGTGTGTCGCGGCATAGGCTGTGCCAGGCCCATTTTTCTCGTGGTCTTTATATAAAAGAATATAATAGTTAAATGTAATGTTCAAACAGAGAAAATAAATGTTTTCTTTCTTTCTTTCTTTCTTTGTTCCTTATTTTCTGTAAGAAAACGGAGAATTCTTTTGCAAAACTTTCGACAATGTATTCAAGAGAGTAAGTAGCTAATATGCAGGTCTGTAGTTGCGGCATTCTGCATCATCTCCTCCTTAAAATATTGGTGTAGGTAATGAAATGATACAAGTAGTGGATTGGCGACGCATTTTAAATATCATTTTAATAATCATCATTTCATTAAAGTGCGTGTGTGTGTGTGTGAGCACCCCCAACACACACACACACACATCACTGGGTAAAACATTTGAAAAGTCTTTCACGATTCTGCTTAATTTTAACAAGCAACCAAATAAATGAAATAAGTTCCAAATTGTAGTGGTACAAGAAGACAAAAGCTCGAGCGAGAGGCGGCGGCGGCGCGCGGGCTCCGGGCTCCGGGCTCCGGACTACTCTACCAGTCGCCACGTCCTCCCTCTGACCTTTGACTCGCGTTATTCTTTAGCCGACGTACCTCGGTCGGAGCTAAGCCGCATCAGAGATTTCCTAGAAAGCATCACTCGACCTCATATCGCCATCTAGCGGTCACGACGCGCGTGGGCACGTCCGTCGCGTCGCGCGCGCTTCACTTTTCCAGTTTTTTCAGCGCACGTGCGGCGCACGCGCAACGGCCGCTGCTCTATAGAAACGTAAGCGATAATGTTACACGCTCGCACAACTGTCGACTGCGCCGCGAGCCTTCGAAGGTTGTTATTGTTACTTTTTGCGCTTGCTTTGATGTACCGGTGAAAATCGTGGAAAGACAGCATGGAGTGATCTTACTTCTGCTTCTTTGGAAAAAAAATTCATTCGTTGACACGTTACATTGTGCGTGAAAATCGCAAGAGACTTGATTTTATAATTCATAAAATACTTTTTCGGGAACAAGAAGTATTTCGATACATTCTAACGTTTTACGATTACGTGGCACTAAGAAGTAAAACCATTTTGGGAGAATCCCCAGAGTGACGTAATCTTTAATTTGTTATCAACATTTGCGGCACTTAGGTACGTCTCTACTTCTTAATTCGTTCAAATTGAAACATTTATTGTTACGTATTCGTGCCTCGGCCGGCGCCGGCACTGTCGAACCCAATTCGGATGGGAGTGAGCTCATAGCGATTGTTAAGTTTCATTCCACGATTCAAGTGAGGCGTTCAGCGATTTCAGCCCGCGTGCCGAGCGTGCCAGCCTAATGAAATTATTACTCAAACAGACTAAGTCACGATGTTATTCGCTATTGGAATTACTCCATTGAATAGGGCATATCAACCATACATTAATTTTCCCGTCGATGAAATTTTACGTATGACTAAAGAATAACTTCATAATGACGGATCACTACAAATTCAACAAATTAATTATATGGAACTTGAATTGTTTGGTTAAAAACAGAAAGCAGTCCCCGTGGGCGGTGTGGCAGTTTGAGGTGACGGGATCATCGCCGCTGCGCCCTGCACTCCGCCTCACTCGTTGTCGCCGCGATAATTATGTTGTTATAATTGCAATTCCAAATAAAAATAGAATATATTGCAAATAGTCATCTAGGTACATGAATTCTAAGAATTTTTTAAAATATTTAGATGGTCAAACGTTGCTGCCAAAGTGAAACGAAATTTTCTATTTTTATCAAAATATCCATATTCCTTAAAAACAATATTATATTCCGAGTCCATTAGTCAAGTATGGTTCTTTATTTATATGCAAAATTTCGTGAACGGGTAAATTAACGGTTTGGTTGCCCACATGTAACCTCCTTATTCGATGGAGTAAATCGTTCCGCGACTTACCGATTGCACCAATTAACCGCACATTTATCTCATTTCCATTTATTATTTCGATATTAATTATTAATAAATATAATATTATTCCGATGCCCGGCTCTGAGTTGCGTCGCCCGCAAATGCGCCCTGTAGGAAAAAAGGAGTGCATTCCGAACAGAGGCTCGCGCTGAAAAACTCTAGTACTTGCGTAGGCACCTACTAATAACTGTACTGGCGAGAGTCGCCCGCGCGCGCGCGCCTCCCGGGAAAAACTGGGGAGCGGGAACATTAACATTAGTAATTAATTTATTTATTAGCATTAATTAATTGTGAATCATCGGCAGGCTTGTAATGATCTGTGCGAACATTGTTTTTTCTCTAATAATTATAATTTGCAGAAGTAACGAGGGAGCTTCGGCGATGCATGAATAAAGTAAAATACAAATTAATTGTCGATTAATTAATGTAGTCACGTATACGGTTATGGGTCGGTGATACTTGTTTGAGCCATATTAGTCTGTCTTGAGAATATCATTGTTGCTTATTAATATGTATGAATCGTGCCTACGAGATTTATGACCTCAAATGTCCAAAACTGTTGTCTGCGGTGGGTTGTCAAAAAAATTATGTTTGTTAATTAATTATACAAAATGTTGGCGTTGTTTTTTTTATTAAATAGATTTACACTTGACGAGAGAGGAGGGGTTTTTTGAAATTACTGAAATTTTAATGAGAATTTGCACTTTTATATAAATAAAATATATAAATTCATTGATTTTTTAAATTAATTACATTTCCGTTTCAGGAAAGAGGAGATTTATTTCGAAATACCCGAGCTTTAATTGCAATTTGAACTTAAATAAATAAATGTTGCACTTAATAAATATATGTTATCTATTCTGAAATATTTCCCATTAAATCAATAAAACTTTGTGCACTGAAGTCACGACGCGCGGTTTTCCCGGAACTCTGTCCCGAGTCCCGAGTCCCAAGGCCTTGGTCCCGGGCCGAACTCGACGTATCCCGATAACATCACTCTGCCCTTCGCTACGTGTACTTCTGTATGAACATCTGTGGAAGCTAAGTCCAAATTCTTACCATAAAATATCAAAACAAATTTTACGAGTAATTCCTGTTGGACATATGTGATACCACTGTTTTATTTTGAGATTAGTTTGACGGTAACAGAATAATATAATTTTTACGTTTTCAAATCATGGTCCTACATTATTACATAATCTATAAAGTTATGTATGAATTACTTATCTGACTGAAGGCTTCCGTCACTATTTTTCACTTCAAGTACAACTTAGAAACCTTCAAGAAATGTGGTAATCAGGTTCAAAGGTGACACTCTTTTCTTATATCCGTGTAAGGCGGAGTTGCTCTTTTTGTTTATAAAAATAAATGACTAGTCAACATTAATTTTGACTTGTTCAAGTATGCCTACCTACATACTCGTACTTAGCTGAATATATGTAGTTCTGCGGATTACCATTCCTGGTATGCCACCTCCACACTAAATTTCATAGTGCACTTTCAACGTCCATTCACACGTCGACGGGTGATATAATCGTGATGAAGTCCCTCGCACACTGCGCGAGATATCGGGACGATATCGGTAATCCGAACTCAACCCGCGCACACTGTGTGTGTGTGCACAGTTCTCAATCATCCAGCAAACAATGTATGCAAGACGACATCACATTTATATGAGAATTCATAAACGTGCCTATCCAAATTCCCACAATTCATAAATAATGAAGAAAATGCCTACGGTGACAAAATATATCCGACGCGCTATCTCTCTGTATATATCTTTAGAATATACTGTCCCAGAACTCGTTTAAGAGTGCGCAGGTTCTACATCACACAATCGTGTATTTGTCGTCAAATTCTCATTATTTTAAGTCGAATCACTTACGCCCCCGCGCTAGATGGACACACACGATACGCTACCTGTATTTATGACGAGATGACCGGTTCCACTCTTCTTATTTCGAGAGTTATTTTATGCATTCTCTTTTCAAATATTAACGGCCTGCGTAATGCGCGGTGACAGTCCTCGGATGTTAAATATAATTCGTCGGCTTTTATTTTGTTTTCTGTAATTAAAACCGGTATTGTAGTAGGGACGAGTGTACTTTAGGTCAATTTGTATTTCTAAAGTAACATGGAGCCCAGCGTTGAACTCTTCTGAAGGTGAAATTAATTTAATGTACATATTTTGTATGCATGTGTGTATGTATTTTCATTTAAAATAAAATAAAGTCATTTAAGAGAGTAACTAACAAAATGTGCATAAATTTAATGGGTCCAAAAAGTAAAAATACCTAAGTATACCTTTTTTGTCAGTAAGCACTATTTCCATAGAAAAAATATTTATTAAGAAGAACCGCCTCTGTACTCATACAAATTGCCTCCAATAGTTAAAAATACTCGAAACTGTACACCGCACTAGAATACGACTACTGCAAGAATTTTTCTGCATAAACGTTTTTATCAAGACCAGACATTTTCAATACCGACTCTATCGACTTTTGAATTTTTTTAGGAGAGTAGGAAAACTCCTGCATAATCCTAAAGTTAAAATAATTAATATTTTTCAGGTGAATAATGACTTTGTGAATTTCAATTCAACCCCCCTAAGTAGTACTTGAACTTAAAAATTCCCCAATATTTAAATATAAAAAACGGCGATAACAAAAGGTGGTTAGAGTGTGTAATAAATCAAAAAGGCATAGGAAATTTAAAAAATACACATTTATTTAGAATTAGAAGTAATCAAAAATATAGCAATGACCACAATTGTCTTTTTTTTTACTACTACATATATTTTTGAAGCCAGAGGTGCCTGTGGTATATTTTATATTTCCCTATTAATATTCCCAAGTCTTTACATTTATTAGAGAGACTTCTAAGTAGAACGTTTTCGATCTTCTTTCTTCCTTTTGCAGCCATTTTATTCGCCCCACTGCTGGGTACAAGCCTCTCTCATGTACATGATATGAGAGGATTTTAGTCATACACTTCCACGCTGACCAACCGGCTTGGAAGTTAGTTTCCTCACGATGTTTTCCTTCACCAGAGTGTCATGCGGCCATTTACAACGAATCGAACCCGCACCTCCCCCGTGAGAGGCGGGCTCTTGCCCGCTCGGCCAATCTGACAATCTGGCTCTGATACATATTTTGATTTAATATTATTATAAAATATTTAATCCGCGGTGACCGGCCTCCGATGACAAATATTATTCGTCTGGTTTTATTTCTTTTCTGTAATTAAAACCGGTATTTATTGTATCAGGGCCGTGTGTACTTGTTTAGGTGAATTTGTATTACTAAAGTAACATGAAGCACGGCTTTGAACTCTTCTGATGGTGAAATTAATGTATCACATTTTCAGTTAAAATAAAATAATTTAAGAAATGAATTAAAGAGACTCTAAAAAAGATAAAAGGGACAAGAAGGACGATTGGTATAATTATTGCGAATTTATAATAGTCATCTACACATACAAAAGGCATAGTATGACTTTGAAATACATTTTAAAATATTTTTTTACGTCGACGTTGACGCTTCGCAGGATATAAGCGAAATTGTACCTACTTAAAAATGAAAGAATTAATGTAAATAAAGACGTACTTATTGTTGCAATAGCGATTATAACAGCCGAAACTATTATAAATAGCTAGCGGTTGAAGTAATTCAATCTGCTAATACGTTTGACAGTTTATGTTTGTGAATATTTAGTGCGGTTTAATAGCAAGATTAGCATAAATCGTCACTCCTTTATCCGAGACACTCTTATGTGTCTTGTCGAGACTTTATATAAACAATATTAATTATTGTTGGCGGTTTAGGGCTTCTTCACACGGGTATCGTGTTAGTGTGATTTAGTGCGGTGGTAATATTAGTGTAGTCATTTTACATTTTGGTACGCAAAAAATCATAAC
>WYDE02216802.1:0-15360 GCA_009867175.2 Adela reaumurella
TATACCTTAGAGGTTTTGCCTGTTTACATCATCACACTCATCTTCATCACGATGATTAGAACGAATTAATTAACAACTTTATTACTTTTACTCTAAAGTCAGTCGTAAGTTTATTTTATTTACAGCCAACTGGTTACATACGGGTTATTGTGAAACTTGATCAAATGAAACTGTACTAAGTCAGTTCAAACAGGCTTCCGGCGCGGAAGACCCAAAAGCCGCAACAATAGACACTAAATATGACAGCAATTTCCTACGCCGCGCCGCCACCTACTCGAAGGCAACAATCGCCGTGTAGATTACTATCACGGTGCCAACATGCCGGCTAATTAGCGACCACAATGACAGAATTAAAAAATACTTTCATGCAACACAGACATGCCACGGTTGCATCATCCGGGCGACAGTTCTGAGGAAAATGGGAACCGTTCACTTTTTAATTGGAATGCAGACTCTGCAACGATGCTACGCCAATTTTGACAGAGCCAGTAGAAATTGGTGAATTCCAATAGGCGTGCTAAATTGAATTTGGAATGGGTTTTGAGAAAAATGGCTGCTACATAGCTAAATTGGCGTTACCATAGACAATTCCAATTTCACCTCCACCAATACATAATATTTCGTCACAGAGACGTTATCTTGAAGAAATCAATCATTCTCCAGTAACTGCTTCTATAATTTACCAGTCAACCATAGACAATTTCCGAAGACAAATGTGTCTTGCTTAACGATAATTTTTTCGTTAAAATGACGTCGATCGTGGATAATTTCGATGCGGTGTTTTCTTTTCACAAGTGAACGTAGAAACAATAAATCTTTATGTTCTTGCGACGTCGTGACGTGATGCGAGTTTTTATTTGAGCGTTTTGCGGTAATTCTGATCTACTGTTGTAATAATGATCAGCTATTATGTCCAGGTTTATTATTTTCGACCACAACCAAGCGGCTGGTGATGGCGAAAGCATCGTTGTTTTGATGGTTATATTAACGATTTGGTTGATTGTTATGGTTCCATAAGATGTGTTCTTGTCTAAAGTCTACTACACTTAACGTGTTACGTCTACTATACTAAACACGTAGTACTTATTTAGTTACCTATTAATTTACAGAATAAAGTAAAGCAATTAATTACTTGCAATATATAAGAATTGCCCAAGCTACAATAGAATTTAGAAGTTAATACATACTTACATACATACATATCACTAATGCTTTAATCGCGACAAATCGGGGTAAGCAGAGCAATCGGTGTTGTGCTGCAAGAACTCGGGTAAATTACGGCACAACACCGATCACCACGTTTCGCAAGGTTTTCGGACAAGATATCTATTGAGCAGCATGTAAGGCACGAAGACCTACCTACTGCATGACTCTGTGGAAGACCGTGCCAAGGTGAGAGATGGCGAGCCTCGAGATGGTGATCGTATTCGAGCTTCCGGTGAGCGGGACTGCAGCTCAGTAGCTGCAGTCCCAGGATCGGAACCAGGGTGAACGAACCACATCGTTGCCATTGTGGAGAGAGAGTCGATCAGCTCGGTCACCACGGGCTGTTGTGTCAGCGCAACGCTGGCCGCTAGTCGCTCCATGCCAGTTTTAACGCCGTCATCCGAAGCGCCTGATTCACCACCATCAACGTGCCGAACATATTTGAGCCGAAAATCATTTTGCGTACTGATAATAAGAATCCCGGCGTATTGAGCTTGAATGGTTTAGTGACTTGTAACTGAAAATTTAATATTTACTTCATAATTCTAAAGTAAAGTCAGCGAAACCTAATCTTCCAAACTGAATAAAACGTCGTTTGAATTCTGAAATACCTACGTGTCATGTCGATGTATTTAGGAATCTCATATGTGCCAAACGTTTATACAAAGGTACATAAACCAGCGAGAAACTCTCAAAGAAGACCTAGAAATGAACGACATTCCTGCTATGTGTCTGAATACCAATTATATACAACTCGTGCAAAACGACGAGGCTCGATAATCTTAGTGTTGCAACACCAACCATTTAATATATAAACATATACGTACATTTATTATGTATGTCGCCTCTGGGAAGGTTCGCCTGAATACCTTTCAGGGGAAACCTTGAGAGGTTTTCCCTGAAAGGTATTCAGGGGAACCTTCCTTCAGCCTTGGAGTCTTTTCAGCGACGTGCCATTCGTGTCATTGGTGTCTCTGTACTCACAAAGGACCTTCAACCCCTTAAAGCACAGACGCATCGTCAGATCATTGAGCCTGTTCTGTCGGTACTACTACAACCGCTGCTCAGATGGACTTGCTTCCCTCATCCCCCCTTCTCTTGTTCGCTAAAACCACAAACACTTTTGCGGAACACCCGTTTGCAGTCAATAGAAGAGTTCTTAGAACTGAACGATTCTCTATCTATCACACTTCAAAAGTATGGAACGAGCTTCTGGTGAAATTGTTTTCCCATCCCTACAATCCACGGATCTTGAAATCGCGGGTCAAAGCCTTTTTTCCCCAGAAACATCAGTTCGGAAGCAATAAAAAAAATTAGAGTTAAACTCATGAAACATATATACAATGTCTAACTAAGGGACTTTGACTATGACTAATAAAGAATTTGACTTTGGAAACCCCAAGGAGGATGAGGCATTTATTTAGATTAATGATAATTAAAATGTGACACTACGAGTAATTAAAAAGAAAACTACTAACAACTTACAACTTGCCGAATCACTCCAGTGGATTAATAGGTTCATTAAAACTTGAAAACATGGCTTTTATGGAGCCCAAGCCAGAGGTAAATGAGGCGTAAATGTTGTTAAAAGTGAAGTTAACCGCAGTGCTACTGCTATAAAGATGAAAGTCGTAATCAATTTCTAGAAATTTTTTCTTCTACATACTTCTACTTATTTATCTACCAAGTTAATATGCTAGCATGTCTTATAGGTTAAAAACTGACATTTAATCCTTCTTTCTATAGTTATTTGCATATATGTAGGTATAAAAATTGTTATTAGATTTCTGTATTATTTTTATTTATATCAAAGTATATTTCATCGTTAGGAATTATAATAAGTTTAAAGTTGTGATTTTTTTTTTAAATTATCTAAAGCTATTCATATTATAAACAACATTGTCGTACCATGTATGTATTAAATGGTGCATTTACCGATACAATAAATAAATACAAATACAAATATAGTTATATAAATTCTATCCACTGTCAAGCTGGTTGGTAACCGTGGAAGCGCATGATTAAATGCTCTCATATCATACTAATGAGCCCAGTTGTGAACCAAAAAAATAGTTTAAAAAGATATTATGAAGTCGTTAAAAGCGCGCCAAAAAGCCAATGAATAATTTACACGAACCAACTTCAACTTTATCAGCGTCGTTGGCTCAGCGGTAGCGGTAATCGGTATTCGATTACCGAAGTAAAGCACTGCCGAGCGCGGTCAGGTCGTGGATGGGCGACCGCTTGACCGTTGACGCCTGGTCGTGTTTCGCCTTTCCTCTCCTTATATAGTGGTAGGGTTAAACCCGTCCGGGTTGGTACCACCGCACTGAATGTAGGTCGGTCGAAGCGGCTATGTAACATAGTTCGTGTTTTCCGTCCAGTTCAGTGTAGCCGGCTGGAATTGAGGAAGTGCTGACATGGAACCTACCTACATAATTCACCAAGGTGTTTAGGCTGACATCACTGCTACCAGAAAACTGGTGCATTAGGTGATGTTGCTTTCCGTGTCAGTTTCTATTAAAAAAACTCGAGCACTGTCTAAAGATAATAATGTGGATTGAAAGAAGACATAGCGACAAGGATAGAGAAAGGTATGCTTAGATGGTTTGGACACATGGAGAGAATGGATGGTAGAGAATTACCAAACAAATGGGGACATTTTTATATGGTTATGTTATGTATTTATGGGGACATACTGGATGTAGATGAATGTGTTCTTGCATATGTATCTAATGTATTGGATACATATGTAGAAATATGTTAAGTTGTTCTTGAAATAAATAAATAAATATATATATATGTGCAAGCGAATGTGGAAGGAAGAATCGAAGGCGACCGCCCTAAGCGAACTTGCCTTGACCAAATAGGTAACGTTTTACGGATGGGGCAAGTACGCAGCACCCATAGCCGGCGTGATGTTTGAAGCGATGTACGAAAGTGAATCAGCAAAGGATGTATGACAGGAATGTGTCAAATGGCGCTCAATATTTTCCGCCAATTTCTACGGGGAAGAGCCTTGATGTTGTATTCGTGATGTAACTCGAGCAATTTTTACCAACACCATTTATGAAAAATTTAGTTTCACTTACATAAGCTGGCTAGCAACTTGAAACGTTATGTCGTTTAGGTTTCTAAGACTGTCATGGTCCAGATATTTTTTTCAAAATTAGTACTCACTCATGTTCCGAAATAATATTATAAATATCTGACATTTTTGGACTCACTCACTCATCAAAACGTGTGGGTTACTTCCAGATGACATGAAATTTTACATACTCTATGCCTTCGAACACATGCAAAGGGTAAATTTCAGAATCTTAGTTCTACTTCGCAGTGTCCGTACAATACTCAATAGATAGACCTATTTATGAGTTAAATTTTCTTTCTATATGAGTAATTGAGTACGTATTAGTATATGATCATGTATGTAAATTATATTAACGATTTTCGGATCATTCCCTTTACTTGTGCTAGGCTTGGTTTTTGCTAACTCCGACTCTTGTTTAACGGTAGCCTGTAAGTTTTGATGAATCAGTTTTGATGTAATCGCAAAAAAATATATATGAGTAATAAACAAATCAGCGTCTTCACATTTTCTATATTTACTGACGCGTCATCGGGAAGTACCCTATAAGTATTTTTGATGAGGGAGTTTTCGCGTATCAAAATGTGTGATATAAGTCTTATGATTGTGTTGACTTAGAAGCTTTAATTTTTTATAACTTTTAGTAACAGTAGTAGGTTTTGGCATTTAATATAAATTTCAAACCTGATACCCTATACCTGTTCCTGAGAAAAAGGTCTTGACAGACGGAGAGAGGGATGTGAAAGTGATCCTATAAGGGTTCCGGTTTGTCTGTTTGTTGTAAGGACCCAAAAAATTAGAAGCTATTATAATACAAGTACAAATTTGAATATATTTTGCGACAAAAATAACTAAAATCAAGTGCTGCTGGTACCTTCATATATTCCAATCTCAAGCTAGACAAATTTAATTGAAACACTTAGTGTGTTCTGAAATAATTTGCATCCAATGTAAGTTTCTACTATAGGCTTTTCTAGGCAAGTTGTTACGAAAGTAAAAAAATATAAATCTACAATATGTTACGGCGCGGCTTAAAGCTACGAGTGGCCTATCCATGAGGTCCGAATATTAGGGTGGATGGATGGAGTCAGATTGTATTGTTAGATTGATCTGACAATGGAGAAGATTTCGTGTCCATTGTCAGATTAGTCATTCTGACTGATTCGAGCGATGTCTCGTAATGTCTAGTTCGCTCTCCAAACTTTTATAACACAAAGAATAACTCCTCAATCTGCAACGCATTTAGAGCAGAGTAAATCTAGATGAGAGCGGAAAGCTATGTGAACTATGTCAAGTTCACATTGTAGCAGACTGTAACTGTCGCACAGGCACCGCGCCGCGCCGGAGCTACTCACGGATTCGCCATCTCTACATCTCACGCACTGCGACGCTTTTGGCAGCATCAATACACTTTCTTCTCGCTCCATTCATGGTTACTTTCTTCGTTTGCTGTTTTTAAAGATTTCAAATTACTTGGCAAATATTTACGGTCACACTAAGCGAGTGTGGTGACTACGACGACGCCTATGGGCTTTCGAATTATTGTGGAGGGGGTCACGAATGCTATGTCGACGTATGATCCTTCAGGCTCATTTTAATGAATAATAAAAATGCATTGGTGGTTTTCTAGTGGATGAAATTTGTTGTGGAAGTTGAGAAACACCCAACGATAACAAGAAAACAATTGAATTTGAAGAAATAATTTTTTTCGTCATAAAATATGACTTAAAAAATTTAAAACCATGGTTTCATTCCAGCTCTTTTTGTAAAAGCTGTTAATTTAATGTAATTCTTCTATACATATTTTTTACAAAATTGTTACTAATATAAAATATAGAGTAAAGTAAGTAAGCCTAATAACTTAATTTAGATTTTAAAATCTCTTCCTTCGTCTTTCCATTGCTGAATTTATTGCAGCTCTATGGCGTATTAAAGATTTTGTTTCTTTCTTACTGCTTTGTCTGCAGTGTTTTCTCATCAACTAAAACTTTCTATTTCTATCTCTCGGTTCTTTTGGAAACCTTTTCTATGCGATTACTTTGTAATGAAGCTCGCGTGCAGCCGAATTTGCCGAATAAAAAACTCCCCGACGGTAATCGGATACTTCCTCCGGACAGTAAAGTTAGTAATTCAATAGCTGCCACCGTTCACTCTTTGCTGCTACTTCGGTGGTCGAGTTTTTGTCGGCTCATTCAGGTACGAGTACATTGGTCACACTTGCCATTTCTGGTAAGGCTTGTGTAAGCATGATTACACAATATTAGATACGTTAACCAATTAGATCTACCCTGATCTACCTGAATAAAATATGAAACAAAATCGTGAAAATTTTCCCGATAAATAATTTTATTTTAGTAAAAAAGCAGAGGTATATTTGCTTCTAAGGTATGACGTGAATTTATTGCTTTAACGGCATTAAACCCGACTCTTTATGTACTGTTCATTGATGTATAAATTAAGAATATTGACGCGAATACCATTATGTCCTATTATAAATTCGTCCAGTGATTGATGTCTCTCTCGGAAGAACAGAATAAGTATGAGAGAAGCAGAACGTTTCAAAAGTAATAGTGTTAATAATACTTAATCTAAAACGTTTAATTCTCTTGGCCCACTGAATTAGTCACCAGGACTCAGTTCCATCCAAAATACCAATAAAGAGTCGTAATCATCATCATCATAACCGTTCACTGCTGGGCATAAGCCCGGCACTCGGCAACACAAATCCATCGTTTTCCCGCTAAGTTCGGATGTCGTCATCCCACCCGAAGGGTGGCCTTCCCAAACTTCGCTTAACTATCTAAGGTTGCCAGTTTAAGACGCATGTGCTCAATTTGCCGTTTTATCTATTAAAGGATGACGGCAAAAAAGGTTAAGAGTTGTATTTTCCGTATCAGAACCCGTAATTTTAACATTACAGAAAGCGAGAGAAATGGAAAAAGAGAGAGAGGAACAAACAGAAAGAGACAGAGAAAACAATCTCGCAAGTACCCAAAGAAGGTGGTGTAGTATCCTGTATGTACTATGACGGCGACGCCATACCTACATCTGTGGTGGTGGTGGTCACAGACTGGATCGCTTCTCGCTCCACTAGCGACCCTGACATTGAGAAAATGCGGCACGATTTCTACTGTCTCTATCGAGGTGTCTGATGTCCTGAAGATAATATTGAATTGCATATTTTATGCGGCTCAGACGCGTGTATGTTTTGCAAATGAAATTTATAATGAAGATCGATTAAGACGAATAAATTAAAGATTTTTAAGCTATCATGCAGAACTGACGCTCCGAATCTGTTTGTTCGTATATTATGAGACTGTAGTCAATCAGCATTTGAAGAGTGTTGTGATCTAAGCGAGGAGGAAGTGTAACGATCTCTTCACAGGTGTTACAGTTGTCGACCTGTCGAGGGCCGACACTTTCACCGCGACACGAAACCGAATCGGTGGTCCGCCACCGCGGCTCGTTGTACCAGAACCGGGCAAATGAACCGCTTCTCCATTGTAGGCTTTTCTAATTGATTAGGTATTCTTATTACTTTTGCGAAATTCACACCAACTGATCATTCTGATACTTTTGTCGCTATTTTAGATTACTCGGAATTTCAGTGTATAGGTGGTGTAAAAATAATTGAGACATTTTTAATTTATAATACTTAATGAATAAGTAATAACCTTTATGTAAATTGCAATTTTTTTATTGTACTTTAAAGTATTTTTTAGACTTGAAAATTAAAAGGTTCTGGTCTTAATCCTTCAAAATGAAGAGGAAGAGATAGTCTGGAAAACTTTCTAGAATTATTTACTGTGGCGGAAATTAGGGCTTTTTACGGACAATCTAAAAGCCAATGATATAGCTAGAAAGCAAAATTCTTAAATTCCTTTGAGACAACGACTTGCGGAATCCATGAAACGGGTAACTGAATGAAAGCCGGTTCAGATGATAATAATCCATAACCCATGAGATAAATCATTCGCCATCATCGTCATTTTCAGCGTTTTGTCGTCCACTGCTGGACATGCACCTGTCCAATTTTTTCCAACCTTCCCGGCACTGTGCAACACGAATCAATCGTTTTCCCGCGATGTACCGGATGTCGTCGTCCCACCTGTCTAGTTGTCTCCCCACACTTCGCTTTCCTGTCCCAGGACGCCAGTGTAGTACGCGTGAGCTCCAACGACCGTTATCCCTGCGACTCACGTGCCCAGCCCACTGCCAATTGAGCTTTGCCACACGGACTACAATATTTACTACTTTGGTGCGTGGGCGAATTTATTCGTTTCGCACCTTGTCTCGTAACGATATTCGCAGCATGGCTCGCTCCATGGCTCGCTGAGCGGTCTTATCGGTCTGAGCGGTAATATCCTGGTCTTAAAATGTTGTGCCAGGGCATACTTTGGACAAATTCCAGTTTTCCGAAGGCAGCCCAACCCAGTTGAATGCGTCTTTCTACCTCCTTGTGTAGGCCTTGTCGATCTAACCGAAGTATTTTGTTAAGCCATTATTTGTCCTCCATGCCTAACCTCTGTCGACATGACTTTGGTTTTGTCTCGGTTCAACTTCAGACCGACCCTCCGCACTGTCTCACAGAGGTCGCTGAGCATCCTCTGAAGTTGATTCCGGGAATGAGCGAGAATGACAATGTCATCGGCGAAACGAAGATGACTGAGAAACTCTCCATTGATGTTGATACCCATCTTATCATGGAGCCTCACAGTCATCGTCGTCGATCGATACAAGTTTTGGAGTACCTCGACGTATCGGTGGTCGACTCTGCATTTAAGGAGGTAGTTTTCAACTTTCATTTTTCTACTGAGTTAAATGCCTTCTCGTAGTCGACAAGGGCCAGGAATATCCGCTTGTTATACTCATCACATTTTTGGAGCACCTGTCTTATAGTCAAGATTAGATCCAAGTTTCCGAATCCCTTCCTGAACCCAGCTTTTTCCCGTGGTTGGTACTCGTCCAACCTCTGCGTCAGTCGACTCGTGATGACTCTCGAAAAGACTATGTCACATGACTTAGAAGAGAGATAGGCCGATAGTTTTTCAACTTACTCCTATCCCCGGTCTTGTTAAACAGAACAAAGACACTCTTACGCCACGCAGCGGGGACGACACCATTTTCAGGTTTAGTTAAACCTACAAATCTACCTCATTGACCTATAATATCTTCAATTGTCTAGCAAATAAAGCCTAGATGTACCAATGGCATGTAAACCAGCAAACACTGGTGCAGTGAAGCATACAGCAACATTGAGAATTTGACCCAAAAAAAACAGAAATGATGATTATGAACCATTAAACGTTAACGTCCATATCTTCAATTACACAAATTTCGCAGTCTAATAACTAAACCAAACCAAACTAAACTAAAAATTACGTAGTTTCGTTAGGTTTGGTTATTATACTTGTCGTACTTGTACGACCTCAATAACCTAAACTCAGTCACGCTTCCGTTTTAATACTGTCATTATTTTTTATGAGTGTGTACTTTTGCACCGAGATCCATATCAGTAAAATATTACTACCTCTACGTTCGGAGTTCTTCTGCTTACTCGTGTCTCTCTAGTTTCTGTGATGCTGATGGTGGATTTACACCTAGCGAGCATGTTGGTCATGGCAATGCTATTTAATCCCATATCGCGACCAAACTATGTCATAGACGACTGTGTGAAGCATTTCGGCAGAGAGCTAAACTACCTATACACCGTTTTTTGTTTGTTATGATACGAGACCAGAAAATATGTCGTATTTCCTCCTCTAATGTTAAATTCTACTAGCTAATGGACTTTGCAATGAAAAAAATTCATTTCCTAAATTAAAACATCTTCCAATTAAAAACTTTTGGTGTTCATGTTATTTCAATATGTTAAGAAATAACAATAAGTGGAAAAATAGCGATATATCGGCAACTTTTGCCCGTCCGCCCTTACTGAAATTGGCCTGGCCTGATACTGGTAGGGTAGCGTACAAAAAAAACTCTAGATAATATGCTTTACTGTTGCAGCTTTCCCTGCTGCTGCTTGACCTCCTGTTTTCTAATATAGACCGTGCTGGCATGATACTAGCTGATACAAAAAAAGTCCATGTTTCACTTAGGCTGTTGTCATATTATAGCGATTCTTGGTGTACTGGTATGCCAAAACAGCATTCTGGTGTGCCAAAGATTATTTAGATCGGAATTGCTGCCACCTGGCGGTGCTTAGGGTACCCAAGAAGGCTACATGTTAAATTTTGGAGAGATAGTAACACGGTAAGTTTTTATACAAACGTACAGAAGAATACTGTTTCCATGGATCATTCTATCTCGCCCGTCTTACGTAGTAATAAGGAAGGGCCAAAAAAGCCCCAGCAAGATTTGCAAATCCGAACATTTAGAAGACTTTGTTCTACCTTCAGATTATTCGTCGTGTTTTGAAAATGACGTCTATCAATCCGGGAATCCTATCTTAACCTTGCCTGCCTCATAAACTTTTTCTCTAGCTAAATGTAATTATAAGTTTTCTGTTACTCGTCATCATAATTATCAGCGTTTGACCATCCAATGCTGAAAATACGCCTCTTAAATTTTTTTCCAACCTTCCCGGCACTCGACTTTTTGTTACTACTCGTGTTAATTTTAAATTGGAATGTTGGTAGATATTTAATTTTCTCCCAAATATGTTGTATTTGAGTTTTTGTTGCTTGGCTCACCAGCCACGTTCGTTGATTGTAATCCACCGTAAGCTACTAAATCACTGATGACGCGAGCGCGACATGATGTCATGGGCGTGATGATAGTTACCTGATGACCACGGAACACGGAACACGGAAGTGCAGTCGATTGGCGAGAGAATACTTCAACATCATACGTGCTGGTATTTGGAATGATGTTGAAATATAGAATGAATGCACAGAATTCGGCTGATTGCGATTTTTAATACGCAATACGAGTAAGTACAACTGTAGTAATATCTATACGTAAGGTATCTACTTCGTAAGTTAATAGATCATTTATATACCTACTGAGACATGAGGATCATTTTAGAAATATATTTTTTAGAAAAGGTCTATCGGTACAAATGTTCTAATAATATCCTAACAAATAAAGCAGAAAATCTGAAACAATGTTTCTTTCTCTCTGAAAAAATCTGCTATGAGATGAGGGTCCTGAACCCCCACCATGCTGGTTGGTAAACTATTGATTGGTAATTTATTCGTGGCCTTCTAAAACTGAGACTTAAAAGTGATACCTTAGTAGTATATTCTTAAACTAAACACTGCGTCGTCCCGACCTTCCATCACCTATCGGAAGCCGAGTTGAAGGTTGCTGCGGGAGCACGTGGCCTTGAAAACGAGCTGATACTAATTGGATAACACCTAGTTCACGTATACTTACTGTCTGAAACCGTAGCCATGCTTGTGGTTTCGACATGAGAAACCTACTATACTTTCTGACGAGGCATTTGTCCATCGCCGCGTAGTAAGCTACGCCGCTCGATATAATACATACTCCTAGTACTATTAATTAAAACGATTCCTAAACCGAAATTATTATTCTTCTTTCTTCTTTGCATCCATTTTATTCGCCGCACTGCTGGGTACAGGCCTCTCTCATTTACATGATATGAAAGGATTTAGACATGCAATTCCACTGTGACTAAACGACTTGGAAGTGGATTTCATCACGATGCTTTTCTTCACCGGAGTGTCAGCAGCCATTTCAGCACAAATTCTAAAGTTATAATTATTGTGCTCAAGGTGTGGGCTGCACTGAACTGGTCTCGTTAAAATACTTAAAAAAAGATTATATCTAGGTTCGTCAATGAATAGGTTACTACTTACTTACATGAAAATTATTCACACTATTTAAATAATAGTATTTCAGGTTTCCAATTTCTATATATTATTCTCATAAATGGCAACAAAGGTGTTTGAAATAGGCTCTTTTTAACTGGTGAGTCGAGCCGTTTATAACTCACCTTAATCCTTCATTTCACCGACCAACAATCACCACTTCACCAGGTTATAAAAGCTGGTTCACCCAAAAATATCCACAGAATTAACCAGTCAGAGAACAGCTCTAGTGTATTAGCGCTTTTTATTGGCTGATTACACAGCCCGGTGTTCCAGGCATAGAGGATAATTTCTAGGTTTCAGGAAATCGACCGAAAGAATACTTAAAGTGAAAACATATTATGAAAATGAAATGAAATTAAAGCGTTTATTCATCACAAAAATAGGTAGATACATGAGTTCGTAACCGAAACCATTATTCAAGGCATGTGATGAAATGGAGCTACTTCAGCTTGTGCGCACGGTTAACTGGTTTTCAGTAGGCCTCATCTTAAATTGTTAAAATTACATGTGTAACATGATATACTAAATTAAAAGAAAAACTGATCAATGTTTTTAGGTTTTCGCGGTCCATTTTAACACTTAAGTTATAAAATAACGGCTTTGAGTGACGCGCGAAACACCGCCGGGATCAGCACGTCCTCGTCGAGACAAATGTCTTGAAAATTAAACCCACGGACTGTTTCGAAACGTCGAGCATCTGAACGCTCTACTATCGCGGGTAAGCCGTTATTTAATAACTTAAGTGTTAAAAAGAAACTGTTTAAAAATAACAATAATTAACTACTAAATGATATTTGATTACGAGAAAACTTAGATAGGGTGTAATTTATTTGCAATATATAAACATCTTAATCGAAATGGGTTAGTTTTTGCTGCGTTTTACGAGTTTAAAATTTATATCAGCTGAGAGATTACAGCGCATATAAAAGTTAAGTTTCGCTCTTACTTCTTTAACCTTTGCCCTCTCTACTCTTTCACTTGCATTAAAATTAACAGACGGAAAAGAAATAACATGTTCATTGCTAAGTACTTCGTTATCAGTGCGCGTTTCTCCTATGCTGGACCTCCACAAAAAAACCACTGCTCGGAAAATCACATGGATTTGTGAACTGTCTTATAAGGTTTCAACATACCTATGTATGCGCCTTACAATGTGAGAGTCTTAAAAATGTAAAAACTTATAACGGCCCGCCAGGTTATGATTACGTTCATCTTCATAAATACATCTTTCAATAATGAATGCAAAAAATATGCACAATTTATAATGAGCATTTCGTTTATCTGTGCGAAAAATGTTTTTTATTTATTTTTTATGTAGAGCGTGACATATGGCGCCAAGCCACCCAGAAGGTGACTTACGACGCCCATGGACATTCGGTTTTAGCGGGGGTTACGAATGCCATGCCGCCCTGACAGGGACCTATTTACGCCACTCTTGAAGGACTCGAGACTATACATGGAGGGAAATATGTGGGCAGGGATGTCTTTACCGGTTCTGTAGATGAAAGATCTGCAGGACCGATTCGTACGCATCTGCGGTAGGTCCATCGTGTAGGGATGCAATCCCTGCCCAGTACGCGTAGTGTGAAGGTGGAAAGGGGACCGCGGGATCGCGTTAAACAGCTCCTCCGAGCACTCCCCTTGGAATAAGCGATAGAGCACACTTAGGGAGCCGACATACCTACGTAGTTACAGTGGTGCTAGATCGCGGGACACTTCAAGGTCGTCCACTAGTTGCACGGCGCGACGCTGTATCGAGTCCAACGGCGCACGTTGATATTTGGCTGAGCCATCCCACAGGTGCCAGCAGTACTCCAGGCAGGATCTAATCTGCGATTTATACAGAAGCAGCCTTTGGCCCGGCGTGAAGTACCGTTGCACCTTATTAAGTACTGGACTATAAAATCTGGAATATCAATAGACCTTGTGCGTGCGACTTGGAACTCACTAATATATATGATAAAGTTTAATTGAATTCGGCTTGTTTCGGGTATAGTCGATCCATTCCTCTAGAAAAACAGTCTTATGAGTTATGTTCAATTAGCTTCTAGCCAGAGCCGACTGTCATTTCTCCTAAGAAAGCCGTGCTGTCACGTGATAGGGCCAAGCTAGATTTCTTTTGCTTTCACGGACCCACCTGCCGCCCGATGACAAGTATGAGGGGGTGTTTAATTAAAAATTTAATTTGAATAATCGTCCTACTTCATTTCCACACGAGATTACACAAGTATTAAATAGATCTATTCTGCTAGCAATGTTAATACAATAAATAAAACAATTCCAAGTGCAAGCGATTTCACCAGATTCATTAAAATGAAAGATTTTCATTGTTAAATTTTCTTATTTGCAGGTGGGTTTAAAACCAGCAGGAGGCATCAAGACAGCCAAGGATGCTGTAGACTGGCTGATTCTCGTGAAGGAAGAGCTCGGCGACGACTGGCTCTCTCCGCAGCTCTTCAGGATAGGCGCCTCCAGTCTCCTGGGGGGCATCGTCAACTGGTTGCACGATTATACGACCGGCGAGGTCGGAGATCCGAACGATTTCTCTTTTATTTAATTTCTCTAGGTGATGTGCCATTTTGGAGCTGAGCATGTTAAACTGTTGATGAATGTTGCATACTCTCTTTAAGGCAGGTATTAAAGCCAAAACTTGAATGTTGAAAAAGTAGCCCTACATGACTAGTCAGGATTGGAATGTACTGCAAAGAATGAAACGGTTCTTAGTCAATCGATCGTACTCTTTTTGTTATAAAACGTTGTCATTTCCTATTCAAAATGTGTGATGAACAAAAGGTAGATTTATTAATTTTCGAATTTGTAAGACATTCCATATAAGGTTCACGGGGTAGAAAAGGGTAATTTTTTTTTATATTTAAAGTTTGTATACAAAATTAATATAGACTTTTCTGCTTAACAGAAGGCGAACTTATTGCTGGAGGCAATACCAAGTCGAAGAAGAAGATGTTGAACTCAGCAATCAATGGCTTCACAGAACATATCCGGGCCCATTGGCAGTAAAAAAGGGTGTCCATCGAGGTCGGGACCACCAGGTGGCGCCGCCAGACTCCTTTGCGCACTACTTTTCGACCCGCTGCAGGTCCTCGTCAGCTAGTTTGCGATAACTATTACGTGGAGATTTATTATTGCCAGTCCCGCCCTCGACAGCCCTCTCTCTACCTATCCATATACTGTAGGATGCCTCCAGTGACGCTTTTGAAGCTCTCT
>WYDE02216912.1:0-15357 GCA_009867175.2 Adela reaumurella
TCTCTCTCTCTCTCTCTCTCTCTCTCTCTCTCTCTCTCTCTCTCTCTCTCTCTCTCTCTCTCTCTCTCTCTTCCTCTGTGTGTGAGAGCTCCGTGCAACATTTCGTTGAGGTCAAACCACGAGAATCCTGCTCACTGACAATTGAACCAACTAACGAAGAATCTTACCAACTACTTACGCAAGTTGGACACGGCGGCGTGAACGGCAACCGGTAGACGGCGAATCGGTGCATGACTTAAGGCGATCCCTGAACAGAAAAATTACTTTTTATTAAATTATTCACAAAGCAATACAGTTCAGAATCGCTTACTCAATTTGATTCACAATTTTTAATTTGGCTCACCTCGGTTGTTGAAGGCATGGCATATTGTGCCTACGTTACGCTTGCTCAATGTTGCGTAAACGCAGCCTATCTTCAGGAAAGAGAGGGGTCCTGGGATAAGGTAAGGTAAGGGTTCTGTAAGGAATGTACTAAATACTTGTGAACCGAATGAGAAAATAATAATGGCTGGCGATTTGAATAGATGGGTGGGATAATACGGGCAGGATACGAGAACGTTCTAATATGGTAATAACATAGTGAATGAAAATCGTGTATCGTTATTTGTATGTATGTATGTATTCTTTATTGTACTCAATTAATTAAACAACAGTTACAAAAGGCGAATCGAATGCCCTAAGACATTTAACAATGATCAACCTTTGGGATGTGGTAGGTAGCATGAAGGCTTACAAGAAAGTCGGTGAGATTTATATAAATATAATTAATATAAAATTAATACAAATGTGCACATGTAGTATATATATACTACAAAACTATATACCAATACATATATGAATTACTTTTAAATAACATGAATACACATATAAATACAGATACAAAAAACACGAATGCTACATAAATACATAAGACAAATACATATACACTTAGGATCTGCATAGAAATGAATTTTCTTGTCACTAATACTATTTTTGAGCACAAAAAAATTCATGTATATATATGGATAAGACCGAATGAAAAGACTAAAATCGAATTGGTGATTGTACATCGAAGGTTGAGAAGCAATACTGTAGATACTAGGATGCATAGAGGTGCCAATATTGGAACGGACCACTCGCTAGTCGTAACTAGGTTTCAGAATCTGCTTCAAGGTTGGCGTTGTCATACAAAGGGTGGGGTAGTAGTGATAAGAGTGGGCAAGTCACGCACGTGGTCCGGCAACGAGTTCCACAGATGAGCAGCATGGGCAGTGAAAGAATTGGTATAAAAACCAGAAACGTGGCGAGGAAACCCTAGTATAGAATTATAACTAGAGCGGAGAAGACGACTATGAGAAGAAATAGGATGGAAGCGAGAGCAAAGATATTCAGGAGCGGAAGGATTATTTAATACGCCATATAAGAGACTCAGGATGTGAGAATTCCTACGTAGACGAATTGGGAGCCAGCCCAATTCTGTGTTCTGTATTTGGAGACATGATCATAATTACGTAGACCAAAAAGTAAACGGATACAGATATTTTGCAAGCGCTCAAGCTTGTCCAGAAGAACCTCAGTCATATCCAAGTAGCGGACGTACGCATATTCTAAAGTGTGAAGTAAAAGAGACAGCGCTAAGACAGTTTTAGTGGATACAGGGAGATACTTCTGTAAGCGCCTCAAGGAGTGCACGGCCGCAAAGATCTTACGGCTGACCTCGTTAACCTGTGGAACCAACGACGGTGTCTGGTCCATAAGGATGCCCAGATTTTTTACTGTTTTGCAGTAGAGTATAGTGACCCCATTAAACATGATCGCAGGTAATGTGGTGATATTAACCCTGGACCAGAATCGAGGGCTGCCGACCAACAAACAGCGTTTGCGATTTGTTAGGGTTCACATTAAGTCCAAAATTCTTAGGCCATGGTAGCACTCTATGCAGGTCAAGATTCATTAATTCGATCGTTTGAGCCAGGTTTTCCAGATTGCTGTGTAAGTAAAGCTGTAAGTCATCGGCAATCAAGTGATAGCGAGATAAGAGAGTTTAGATAGAAGATTGATGAAGACCGAAAATAGAAGCGGAGGTAACGCACCACCCTGAGGTAGCCAGCAGTGATATGGTTCTAGTCAGAATAGGAGTATCAATTCTAACCTGTTGCTGGCGCCCGCGAAGATATGTATCGAAACTACCGAGTGCGACCGGAGATAAATTAAGAGATATTAGGATACCCACCAATATGTCAAAGTCGACTGTGTTGAAAGCATTACTAAAGTCAAGTGCTTTTATTAAAGTTACTAAATTACTAAAGATGCAGGTGGGAGTGAATTCCAGGCATTACCGATCGCTATGTCACTCCGCCCTTGTTCTTACACTGGCTTGTCCGCCGTTGTTGCAGTATGTGAGCTGATACCCTCATCCGCTCGGAAGGTGCAGGTGGAGTTGAAAGGTCCCTTCCTGCCTGCGGATCTTGGCAACGGCACCCACGGCAAGTTCCTCTTCGTCTGGCTTCATTGGAGCTCCGACGAGGACAACTGGCAACGAGTAAGAGTTCTTTTATGCCTTTTCTTTCATCCGCATTGCCAAAATATGTATTTTTTTCGTTTTTTTATTGCATCCGAACTGGGTGGACGGGCTTGAAGCCGGCGCTTCGAGTACAGCCAAATACACCCCCTAGGAGGTACCAGTCCGGCTTGAAGGCGAAAGGGAATGCACTACGGGTTGCGTATTAGCCTAGTTGGTTAGTACACGCCTCTTACTCATCAATTCGTCGCTTCGATACCTAGTATGAAGAAAATTTTTCCGATTTTAAAATCTCTGTTAAAAATTGTGTTCAAAATTACAATAGGGTGAAGGAAAACACCGTGAGGAAACCTATACTCTAACAATACGAATGTGTCGTAGTATATAAAGGTTAACTGGAAGAGGTTGCCTCTGGCAATAAGTTCGCCTTCTGCTAAGCAGAAGAGTCTATTTTTTTTTCCATCCCGGTGTATTTCCCGCTGAGTACTTAGAGAGGACAGGTAGTGCCTCTTAGTTAATTCTGAAAAATCCTGAGAATTTATTCAGGAAATTGTTTTGTATTTTAGATCTAAATTAAATATTCAAGGTTCCATATTATAATGTAAGAAATAATTCATACATAAAAAAATTAATTACTTAATATTTACAAATTTAAAACTAATACTTAAAAAAAATATAACAATTACCTAACAAAAAAAATTCAATAAAGAAAATGAAAAATAATAAAAAATTGAAATACTTACCTAAATTGAATCCCGTGCACGCTTAGGAGACAGATTATTATATTTCTACTTTTTTTTCTAGTGTAGAGATATTTACGTCGCTAGTTACATGAAATGATCTAATTTTATAGAGCCTCATAATTATTTCAGTAAACACATTTTCAGGTCAGGTATTGTATGGGTGACTACTTGACCGTTGACGCTGGTCGTGGTTCGGATTCCATGTTTAACTGTAGGTCCCTTCCCTCCCCTTACATGGTGATAGGCGCACATTCTACAGGTGTCAGGCCGGCTGAACCCTTCCCACTGACGTAACGAATATTTTACGACAAGGCAGATGTACGCCAGTCTTGTCGTAACAGGCTTCGCGATACTCAAGAAGGGTGATTTCACATCATTTTCTTGCCTGTTCTTCTAGGAAGTTTGAAAATTGGTGTGTGATGAGCAACTACCTATAGATTATATAGCATGTACCTATAGATTTGACCTACAAAATGTCAGCTCCACAGCTTAACCGTTTAGGAAAAATTTTCAGGGAAGTTTCTTGGCAGTTCTTCTAGGAAGTTTAAAATTGATCGTCCGAACCGTTTAGGATTAGTTGTGCGGACAAATTGTCAGACACCGAAAGCTTTTTGACACTAGTCGACTAATAGGCTTCTCTTCGCTTAGCCAATTAACTTTTTTTGTTTATTCACTTTAAGTATTTGTTCTCTCCGGCGCTACATTGTGCTAGAGTTGATTGTGCTTGCAGAACTCAACGCGTTGGAAGATCAAGCTGGCCCCGGAAGACGAGCTCGACTTCGCTCCCGGCGAGAAGCGATCCCGCATCCTGGAGATCACGGAACCCGGCGCCGCCACCACTGATCATGCTCACAGACACAACACGACCAATGCAGAGGAACCGGATCTAGGCAGTGAAAATGGTAAAGTGGTGGATCGTACAGCAAATATTCCTAATCTGCTTAATTAATCTAACTTAAGTAGGTAAAGTAAATAAATTAAAATAATATAAAAAAATTAATTTATTTCAGACAACTTAATCTATTTATGATAGATTTTTTACTACTATTTACATACATACATATCACTAACGCTGAATTCAGACAATCGGGGTAAGCAGAGCAATCGATGTTGTGCTGCAAGAACTCTTGTAAATTACAGCACAACACCGACCACCACGTTTCGCAAGGTATTTGGAAAAGATATCTTATGAAGCAGTTTGTAAGGCACGAAAATCCACCTGCTGAATGACTCGGTGGAAGTACCGTGCCAAGGTGAGGTGAGGTGGCGAGCCTGTCGCCCTTTATCACGGCATCTTGTCCTTATCCCTCAGTCGCCTTTTACGATGTGCACGGGAAGAAATGCAGTGGAGCCATTCTTTTAAGTACCGTCCCCACACGGTACACTTTTGACATTCTCAATAAGATCTTAAATATAAATATAGACTTTCCTGCTGAGCAGAAGGTGGACTTATTCACCGTGTTTTCATTCACCGGAATGCTGTAATATTTTGTACACAAGTTTAACCAAGGTTTTAAAATGCGAAAAATCTTTGCGTATATATATATATATACCAGGGAGAGATTGTGGTAGAATCACAATCTGTCGATAAAGATTTGTGAACTTTACAAACCAAGAGGAGCCAGAATTTTTTTGTAGTTATCATAACATAATACATACTACGTATATACGTAGTATGTAGTATGTACTTAAGGTGTAAATCAGGCGATAGCTATATAGCTATCGTCTGATTTACACCTTAAGTAGAGACAGGTTCTGACAAATACAAACAACTGGTTCTCACAAATATAGACAAAATCTAAATCTCTTTCTGTAATACTTGGTACTGGGGTACTTCGTACTTGGGAATTTTGTCTCTTTCTAGTTTAAAACTTTGAAAATGCACGGGTGTAAGCAAGTACGCACAATGAACTTTTGGAACAATGTCGAGGTATAGTTATCCAAGGCGACAAGCTAGCTCTCTTAATAACGTTTTTAGCATGTGATCTTGTCTATCCCTTATCTATATTCTAATACCTCTTAATGAGCCTTCTTCTTAAGAAAGGGTAATATGTAATTGTTATTATTTTCCTTTCGTTGTTTAATTGATTTGCTCATATATTCATTATTAACTTGTATATTTATTAATACGTTTAGGTATATGTGTGTGGTATATTACGTATTTATGTATATTTTTATTTACTGTTTAGGTGTATATATAACATATTATGTATACCCTAACAAATACATTTCTTTTTTAATTTTCTATAGCTTTAATATTTACTTATATGCATTTTTAACACTTTTCTGAAAACTTATTGCAAACCTATAACCTCTCCAAACCACAAAGGTTGGTAGGTGAATAATGCTATGCTTTTTATCCTTAAAGCCCGCCTGTTTGTAAACTCTAACCGGCGTGCAAATGAAGTATATAAAATAAAATAAATAAAATATTATCGTATTTTTAATTGCAGACATTTCAGCTCTAGTTTGATGGATGTAATGTCACTTCTGAGCATCTAAAACTTAGCTAATGAATAATTCGAAACAGCAAGTCGCCGAGAGATAAATAAGTCCGCCTCTTGGTCAGGTGTTTGTAGACGTGGTTCGCGTACCGCGTTGAGAATTGATAAGTGAAAGAGATTGGAAATCCTGCTTCGTACAATTAAATATTAGGTACACTATTCGAAGGAGGGTTTTTAAAGTATTTAGAAAGGTATTACAATACAAGATTATTAGGTTTCACTAAGAGTAGAAGAAGTGGAATATGAGTCAATTAGTGGCGTCAGCGTGATGTTCGATCACGCATTGTTTTCAGCTCTGTCGGTTCTGTAAACAAGCATAAAGTATTTTTAAATGGTTTTTTTTGCACCTGATTTCAGAGACAAGTAAAAAGAATAGACTGTCTATGTGCATACTTCAAATCGAGAATCGATATTCAACCACGCCATCTATCAACAACAGCCTGAGGAGTCAATTATAAGTATTTAATTGAAATGAAATTGCTAAGTATTAACTAATGAATAAATTGAAAAAAAAACTATAAAATATTTCTTAGGTTTTACAAAAGAATTAAATTAAATTACTTGGTTTAATAGTTCGGTAGAACGATTTTCGGGCTATACAACGCCATCTATCAATAATACAGAATTTTTAGCTATTTACGAGGAACGCAAGTTTGTATGAGCATTGGCAGTCTATTCTTACTCGTCTGTGCTGATATGAATAGTGAATTAAAAATTATATTTGGACGTTAGAAAAGTTTTCCCTGTGCATCTAATATCTTGATTAAATAAATGTGTAAAATAATGTAATATAACATGAAAGAAATTTACAAGGCAAATACCATCAAAGAATTACGTACCTATCACCATATTGTAAAATGTTGCCTGAAATTTAAAACCGTTTTAGTTAGGCTAAGGTTTTTTTTTATGCAAATTAGCATGAATGCTTACGTCACCG
Organism: Adela reaumurella; assembly: GCA_009867175.2. Classification (NCBI taxonomy): domain Eukaryota; kingdom Metazoa; phylum Arthropoda; class Insecta; order Lepidoptera; family Adelidae; genus Adela; species Adela reaumurella. The sequence continues at coordinate 6,685 of WYDE02216912.1, forward strand.
TAATGCGCAAGTTTAGCACCAGTCATGTCAGCATAATACACCTTGGTAAGTGCCATGTCAATGCTTATTACTTTAGTATTTATTAAATAAGTGATTTTATTATTCATATTTTTTTATATTTTATATTATTTATTACCGTGTGTCACCGGTACTTAAAAGAATGACCCCACTGTATCTCCCCCCACGCATTTCGTAAAATTAGACTAAGGGATAAGTAAAAGATGCCGTGCTAAAGGGCGACAGGCTCGCCACCTCTCACCTTGGCACGGTACTTCTACCAAGCCATGCAGTATTAGTGCCTTCGTGCCTTATATGATGCTTGTTATTACGTAACAACCGCCTATGTGGAGGTTGGTGTTGCGCTGTAATTTCCCTGAGTTCTTGCAGCACAACACTGATTGCTCTGCTTACCCTGTTTGTCGGGATTTAGCGTGAGTGATATGTATGTATTATGCATTAATAAAATCTTTTATCTTTAGTTTACTGTAGGTACTTACACCTTCAACGTCCCATACTTGCACGAGTATCCAATTTCGTCTACAAAACAAACTCCTAACATACGCCCCGAGCTACAAGAAACGAGACAATTACATGCAAACACCCAGAGACACCTTACATTTTAACACCCCCTTCAACCAAAGTCACACCATTGCATTCTAAATCTTACCGCTTTGTATTTAAGTACAATATAATGTGCTTAAAATTCAGGTGATTTTAAATTTATTTCTAGCTCTATCTAAGCGATTATGAACTGTATTTTAAATTATTAAAGTTCAAATTGTCCTGTGATTAAGTGGAGTTATAAAGGATCTTCTAGGGCTGAGTAGAGGGTTTCGTTATCATTTTTAACATGTTATCTGTGCGGATTACAAGGAGGTGAATGCTCATAGCGGCTGAATCGCGGTGGAGTTGTGATTTGGCGCTTCTCTGCTTTCTGGATTAGACGTCGGGAAAGTTATGTACCTACCTACCTGAGTATACAGTAAACTCTTCTTTGTGTTAAGGCGTGGCTGTATTCAAAACCGTGAAATTTGACAAATTCAAGTATACTATACTACGATAAGAATGCTGAATAAAGAACTGAGAACTGAGAAATGGAGTTCTATAATTTCGGTTATATCAGTGGACAGCGCAGAAAGATGAAAAAATCAGAATTTGTTAAACATAACAAAAATGTTTTATTTTTCGCTCATGGACGCACCTTTAAAATTACTTAGAGAAATTAAAATAAACCAGACAAATCCCTTACTGTCTGTAGTTATTGTATAATTATTAATTAGCATTTATGACATTTTTTTGCTAAAATAATTATCACGGTTTTTAATTATACAAATAAGTATTCAATTTATTTGTCACATCCTTGCTAATTACTTACAAACTGTTCAACTAATTAAACTTTCCAATCTCATCAGTACGTGGTGCCGCACACCTCTCGCCGTGAGGGTCGCTCGAAACGTTTCAAATTACCGCGAGTTTTATCAGTCAATTTGGTCGGCGAAGAGCGGGCGGAATTTTTATGAGTTTGCAAAGTAGAATTAATTGTTGTATCAAATATTAATGCGGTTTTCCTCACGTTAATTACTGGAAGGGTGGAGATTTTAGGGACCGGAGGAAGCGCATATTTTGGACGAGGGAAACTTTATTTGTTTTACCCCATAATCTGTACCATTCTCTGTCGCAAGCTATTCATCCCCATCCCCATTATACGTGCCTTAAACGTAAATATCCATAAAAAAAAATATGATTTGTATGCATAATTTTTTTACTGCGGCTGTGTAACACAGCGCATTAGGTGGAAAATTTTCTAATTTGTTTCGTCGCATATTATTTGAACTGCTACACTAATTTCTTTTAAGTGAAGACTTAAATAATTGTGTTGTGTCGTTTGATTAAAGAAATACTCAGGTAAAGCTTAAATTTCGCTACTTTTCTCCCCTTTGTTATCAAACTTCTCTGATAAATATATGTATGTGTTAGCGATAATGTGCGAATTTCCGTTAGAGTGCATACTACCTAGGGAGTCTGCAGATTACCTGAAACATTTAGTTAAAGTGCGTAATCATCATTCATTTCCTCACTTTACATAGGCTTTGCGCACATTAACTAGATAATGTGCATATTAACTGAAATACAGCAGTTAAAGTTCAGAAAAAACAAGTAACATATTATATTTTATATACGATAGAAGAAATGAAATAAAACAGTTATAAAGTGAAAACATCTTAATTCTAACAGTACACTATGTTATAAATGATAGTTTAATGTGCATATTAACTGAAATACAGCAGTTAAAGTTCAGAAAAAAACAAGTAACATATTTTAATATTTTATATACGATACAATAAATGAAATAAAACAGTTATAAAGTGAAAACATCTTAATTCTAACAGTACACTATGTTATAAATGCTAGTAATTTCCTATTTATTTGTGCAACTTAGGGATTGGTGGGACTTAGAGTTACACAGGACCTTATATTTTGCGACAAAGGCATTTTTTGTAATGCATTTGGATTTGCATCACCATTTTTTAAATCCTTGACCACTGCCCAGAGACTGATTTGTTGCAACGTGACGTAAAGATACTTCGACGTCAGGAACTTCTTCTTTTGACTTTCTTCTGTTCTCTTTCTTCTTTTCACTATGCAGTGGCGAGTACCGGGGTGCGTTTAAGACTTTTCCAATGAGAAAATGCTTTTCCACAATTACTTTTATTGATATACTGTTAATTACGGGGTGTGGGTCTTAATCTACGGATGTTATTATTTCGCCTGCTTTTTCCACCCGCGCGCCGCGCTAGGGCGCGCTCGGCAGTGTACGGCTTTCATACGAATTTCTTGAACTAGCGCCACGAGCGGCAAGGCGGTGTACTATATATTTCTAGTTGACGCACCCCAATGAAAACATGATTATAAAAAAGTTAAGCGATAGTATATAATTCAAATTTGCACACAAAAGATAAAACAAATAAATGTCATATAAGGAAGTCTTCGGCAACACCTCCCTCCATGGATTTGAAGAATCCTTCTGGACGGGGATGCTTCTGCGACTACGACGTCTTGTTCCGCTCCATATGTCAGGCAGTCTTTTCCTTCATTTCGATGTCTTCTAGTATGTAAATTCCACCGGTTCTTTTGTTCTCGAGTCTCCTCCGCATGCAGTAGAGTAAGATGACAGCTCCTATTAGCACGTATAGGATAGCAGTGCCGGTGATGTGGGTTTCGTGCCAACTTGTCTGGATTTTCCTCTGGAGCTCTTGTTTGCCTGCCGATAGTTTGGTTTTCACGTCGCTAAGGTCGATTTTGTTCGTTTCTAGGTGTACGACGTGTTCCGCTATGTCCAGTTGTAAATACGGGAACGTCTCAATATCGGCCTTCGTCCTCGAGTTCCTTGTGTTGATCTGCTTTCCGTGGATATTCCCTTAATCGGTTTTGTCCCTTAATATAGTGTTGTCGTTCAACGATAGGGATTCGGATCACGAATAATATCTCTCTCTCTGTTACAAAATCTCCTGTGGTTGCCACTTTTTCTGCTACATTAGCTTGTTTTGTCAATAGCTTGCTGTTATCGCTATCTGGGTGTTCGTCGATAATTTCCTCGAGCCTATGACTACGAATGACACTCGGGTGTAGTTGGCTCAGTCTTGCGAACGATATGGCTTCTTGTAAGTGGTCGATTTGCATTTGTAGTTCGCTTGCTGTTTCTAGGATTTATAGATAACCTCGTATTAAGCGGGCTATTAAGCGGGTGTAGCTCAGGTCTTTCATTTCGTTAATCGTGGTAACTATTTGGAGTTGTACCTCGTGTATTTTCACGGTGTGATTGGTTAGCGATTCGCCTACTTGTAAATTTGATCTGCTGCTGTTTCTATAGCAAGGTATGATTCCCGTAGCTCGTAGGGACGTAGGGGCCGCTCATTGCTGGGGCCAGCTGAGTCCTCGGGGCCCGGCTCGCAGTCGACGTCTGGAGCACCGGCGCGGCTGAGGCGGAACACCGCGGCCTCGAGGAGCGCCAGCTGCGCCTGGGTCCCGCGCAGGGCGGCCCGGGTGGCCGCCAGCTCGGAATCCTTCCCCCAGTTTGCCGCGATCACTTCGGGCGACCGCGCGGGCAGCGGCTTCGTCGGCCCGAGCCTCGTCAGCCATAGCCATGTGCTCGGCCACGGCCGTCCTCGAGTCAAGTAAGGCGTCGGCAATACGATCGTACTCGGTTCGGTACGACATCTGCAACAAATGAAATGTGTACATAACCTACCAACACCAAATCACAACAACACAGTTATGATCCCGGCATGACAAACCCAACCTAAGACATGAAATAGTACCCACCTCTACAGTAACATTTGACGTATATTTAATGGCCGCTAGGATCTCGCAGATAAGCTTTGGGACTAAAATTCTTCTTCTTATATGAAGCGCATGTACGCAACTGTCTCCTCATTAATTTGCCGAGAGGTGAACTAGTGTTGATGGTGTGCAGCATTCTCCATTCTGATATCGCCTTGTACGTTTCTCCCACGTTTATTGCGATCACGCCCTTGCCTCGCGTGGGATCTTGGGTCGTGAGGCCATCTCCACTTCTTGCGAGCCACCTGGAACAGGTGAACCTCTTTTTAGCAGATTCACGTGCGAGGTGTGCTCTCTTCCATTTCTTTTTAATATGCAGGTGTTGTATGATGTGATCTTTTCAATGGTAAAGGGGTTCCGTACTGCCGACACGGCTGCCCCTCTACTCTCTCGACCGGCTGCAAAAGAAAGTTCCCGCAACCGTGGGAAAGTGAGACGCTCTGCTTACCCCGATAAGGCACTGAAAGAATCGAATAATGTTTTTATTTCGTTTTCCGTAAACAAATTATTACATTTCTTGACATATTTCCAATAAGAATTCTCGAAACATGTGGCATTTATTGTAACACCACTTTTGGAAACGTATTGTTGGCCAGAATTACGTAGCGTTTTTCTTTTATTAACTTTCCAATTTTCTTCCTTCCGTACTCTCTTCCTCACTCGAGACGTCGACGGCTGCACAGGATCCGGGTCTGATTCAGGCGCCTCGGATTCGTTTTCGTCAGATGATGTGTTGTAACCTGAATCAAGATAACATACATACTAAACATACAATACAATCATTACTGTCCTCGCATCACTGAAAAGATATGTACGTAAAATTAAATCTGGATTAAAATGTTTTTATCAATATGCTATGCTATTGTTTCAAAATAGTATTACATCGTCTAAAATAATTCATTTCGCGTCATGCCTACTTTATCCCATGTTTTCGTGCCTAGTCTCTGTGTCTGCTTTCTCAATTGTATGCATACATGATTTAACCAACGTCGATCCTAATATCATCATTATAAGTTATTTGAAAAATCAAATCAAATATAAAATATACCTAACGTTACTGTTTTCACATTTCTTTGAGGTTTTTATTCGTACTTTAATATATGAGTACGTATTAGTATTAGGAACTACAATTACAGCTGAAAAAGTACTAATAAAAATGCATTTATTTATTGAGGTTCATCACCTAAAGTTAAGTGTTTTATCTTATGTTATATTTTACAAACTTATTTCACTATTTAGTGTCACTATTGCAAGTACGAATGTCTCCCTAATAATAATACGAGTAAAAATCCAGTGTTACTTACAAATAAATTTTAATTATTATACCTGCTGTTATATACTTCTGCTAGGAAGTTTAGTACGAAATATTACTTACCTTAAAGGTGTTTTTAATCTGGTTAAAACCCAGGTTTTGAATGAATTAATAATTAATAAGTACCTGTATATCTGCTACTTAATGCAACCTTATAATATGTGTAATACTAATCACACACACATAATTACTAATCATTACTATCTACCTTCTAACAATTATAATTATTTCTTTAGCCGAACAACTGACATAACACTCTCGTGTCTCATTTGGTACGCACGGAAGCTACGAGAAGGTTTGAAAGATAGATTCCCCCACTCCATAAGCAATATTGAGCCAATACATCTAATTTACACCAAATCACTTTGCCGTAATACCGCGCATGTTACCTACCGCAGCACTGTGACATCTTGGATGCACAGTTATAAAAGTATACGTATATATTATAGACAACTATTGCAGGTGATAGTCTGAGGATTTATTATCAGAATGTTAGAGGGCTCAGAACTAAAACGGAAACATTCCTAGTTAATTCAAGTGTGTGCGATTATGATTTAATTATTTTGACTGAGACCTGGTTACTGGAGGGGATAGCCAATGAAGAGCTATTTGACTCGAGATTTATTACGTATCGCCGGGACAGGAATTATGAACGTACTTCTCAAAAAAGGGGTGGCGGCGTCCTAATAGCGGTGCGACGCGAACTGGTTAGTTATCAGCAAGCTGAATGGCTCTCGACAGCCGAGGATCTATGGATTTCCATATCTGTCACACCCGCATGTACACGGTCAAATAATCATCAAGTCTCACTCCCCGGCACCAAATTACATGTCTGTGTTTTATATCTATGCAGCGAACGTGGCGGTTATACTTTTCCTGATCAACTACAAAATTTTTTGGACAGTTTAGTTAAGCTAACAACAGATTGTATAGAGGATAGATTTATAGTATTGGGTGATTTTAATATGAGCAATATATTATGGAACAATGATGGTGAGGACTTTTTAATACCAATGAGTGCTGTAACCCCTTACGAACGCGACTTCATCGATACAATAAATTTTTGCAATCTTAATCAATACAATAACATACAAAATTTACACGGGCGCATCCTCGACTTGGTTCTCTCAAACGAAAGTGTTATAGTTTCTCTTTGTGAAGACCCTCTTCTACCCGAAGACGCGCACCACAGATCATTATTAGTTTCTGCCTGTCTACATCACACTCCAACTTTACATCAGAAAAAATATAAGAAATATTTATATGGACGTGGTGATTACACCAATATGTGTAAAACATTGGATTTGGTTCCCTGGAATGTAATGTTAAGTGAAGGTAATGTCGAGAACGCGACTGAACTCTTCTATAGTACTCTTAATCATCATATCGATAAGTATATACCCCATAAATACGTATCTGAGGACAAACATCCTGCTTGGTACTCCGCTCCCTTAATAAAACTTCTCAAAGAAAAATATAAATATTTCCGGAAATACAAAATATATAATAGATTGCAAGATTATCAAACCTTCTCCCTACTCCGCAAGCGAGCGAAAAAATTGAATAATGAGTGCTATAGGCAGTATATAATACGGGTTGAACGTGATATTTCAAAAAATCCCAAACAGTTTTGGTCTTTTGTTAAAACCCGTAATAAATCGCAAGGCATACCGTGTAATATGCATTATGGGGAGGCTACAGCTGATACTGGCGAAGATATCAGTAATCTCTTCTCCACATACTTCCAATCGACCTTCGTACAATCAGATTCGTTAAATGAAATTCATCAAAATAACTCTGATGAGACTGATCTAGGTATATCAATCAATAAAATTGAAATCAAATCAGAACAACTACTGCGGCTGCTCAAAATAGTCGATCTTAACAAATCTGCCGGTCCAGATGGTATCTCACCCCATGTCATCAGAAATTGTGCGGAAAGTATCTGTCATCCCCTAGAGTTGTTATTTCGAAGGTCGCTTTCTGAAGGCATTGTTCCAAGTTTGTGGAAGTCAGCTTTTATTACACCAGTCCATAAAAAAGGAAATAAAAATGACATAAAAAATTACAGACCAATATCTAAATTATGCATATTCAGTAAAATCTTAGAAAAAATAGTTCATGACCAGGTTTATTCGGCTTTTAAATCCTTTTTTTGTACAGATCAGCATGGCTTCTTAACAGGGCGATCGACCGTTAGTAATTTGATACTTTTGACAGAAAATATTTACAATAGTATGGATAACAGAGTACAAGTAGATGCTATTTATACAGACTATAGCAAGGCATTCGATCGAATTGATCATTGTATTCTGTTATCTAAATTACAAAAGGCAGGCATTCATGGAGACCTTTTTAGGTGGTTTAGCTCTTACGTTGAGAATCGGCTACAGGCAGTGGTTATTAATGGATATACCTCAAATTGGGTTAAAGTTTCGTCTGGAGTACCTCAAGGGTCATTGTTAGGGCCTTTATTATTTACCCTATTCATTAATGATATTAAAAAATGCTTTCTGCATGCAAAAATACTTTTGTATGCAGATGACATGAAGATTTATATGGAGATAAGAAACCCTGCGGACAGTGTACTGTTACAGGAGGATCTAAATCGCTTCGAAAACTACTGTTCCCAAAACCGCCTAGATCTAAATGTTGCAAAATGTGTATATTTAACATTTACACGAAATCGACACTTGATAAATACGTCTTATACTCTAATGGGGCATAAGTTGGAAAAAGTTAGTGTAATAAGAGATTTAGGTGTCTTATTAGATGAAAAGTTACAATTTGACCTGCACATTGACTCATGTATAAAAAAAGCTAGCAAATCTCTTGGTTATGTGCTAAGGGTAACTAAAAACTTCAGAAATCCACAAACTCTTATTACATTATACTGTGCATATGTCCGTAGTCATCTAGAGTATGCATCCCAAGTCTGGAACCCTTGCTATGAAATCTATAGATCTCGAATTGAAAGGGTTCAGAATCGGTTTCTGAAACATTTAAATTACAGGTCTGGG
>WYDE02217132.1:0-15344 GCA_009867175.2 Adela reaumurella
TGCAGCACAACACCGATTGCTCTGCTTACCCCGATTGTCGGGATTCAGCGTGAGTGATATGTATGTATGTATGTATCCGCTTTCCATTATCATTGAGAAACTTCTCTGCTTTATTCGAAATACGTTGCGCCCATATGGCGCTGTTAATGACTTATGTATATTTAATAAAAGAAGCGGGTTTCTTCAGACATTAATTTTACTGAATTTCTCATAGTGATATATTTTCTCAGATAACAACATGTCAAGGAACATTAAACCTGTACGCCGTTTAAAAGATAAGATGATGTTAGATTGTCTATTATAATCTCTTCAACAGAGAGAACTCGGCTAGATGGAGTAAAGCCGTAGGACGCGCAAAATGTCCTCAGCGGAATGAGCATAAGCGCGGAAAACGAGTCCACACACCAGTGACAGTCCATATGTGTGTCACTAACACAAAACAGTATTCAAATTTTCTAATGCAGTCATGTACACGCATGTATTTTCAAACCTTTGGAAACAGACAAAATTCCGGTGTCCCTTTTACTCTATTTTAGGCGTCAATATGACAGAAAGAAATCTCGAATTTGTCTCTATTTCCAGTGTAAAGCTTTCAGACGATAGGACTGCACATATAGACGTATTGGAGGTCTCTTTACCTTAGTTACGGCTGTTGCATCGCCAATATTCCAGCCCACTATCACATGTGGACCATTTTCAAATGAATTGCATTCGCGGAGGCGGTTTAGTATTTACACAATCTGTGACTGCCGTGAACGCTAAGTTGATTGATAAAACATATATTTTATGTCTATGTGAAATAGGGCGGTGTGTGTATATCTTTTACACACATTCTCTACTGTTATGTGTTGTTACTCTAACATTTTGGAAAACATTTTATATGTAGTTAGCTCTGTTTAATTATGTAAGTTATAAAAAAAATTTAACATTAAATAATGGATGATTCTCCTCGAATTTTTAAAATTTTTATATTAAAAGATCTTATTATTTTGTAAAAAATTATAGCAAAATCATTGCAAAAACTGACAATTTAAGGCTGTAAATTTTCAGTTTTTGCAAAGTAGAAATTTTTTTATTTCTGTTTCAATTAACGAGCAGGTACCAAAGTTCAAATTATTGGAAAATCGTTTATTTTATGAAATAAAAAATTGTCAGTGCGAATATTCACCTTTTTCATGTATAAGGCCAGATGTCATCACAAATATCGAAATTAACGTGTTTTTGGTGGAGTGAATTTTTTAAACTTTAACCTTATCTCTGGAATTTATTGCTATTTTTTTTTATTATTTTAAAATCATTATTCATTTTAAATTATCGACAAAGCTATTCACTTAACAAAAGCCCCGAAGTTCCACTGAGAGTCAAACATTCATTGTGAGCCAGTACTGGTTGTAGTAGAATTGCATTATAGTCTATATAATAAATAAATCAAAGGACTTGGGAAATTAGTAATTTATTTTTTTATTAATTTGAATAGAAGCAATCAAAAACATAGCAATGTCCACAGTTGTCTTATTTTTTAAATCTATTTGTTTTTTTACTGTATTCTTTTAATCTAGTGTTGACCATTGCATATTTAAAATTTCCCCACTAAAATTCCCAAGTCCTTTGATTTATTAGACAGACTTTAACTATATACTTTTCATGTGAATGAGACAACTTATCCCTAGAAGAGCAACGTTGCAATCGTTGTAGAAGAATAAAATGAAACAAACAAAATGGTTTTTATTTTTTATTTAACTTTTTTTCTTGTTTTCCCTAAATTTGTAACACCTCTAACACGTTTCATTTACATAACAACATAATTATTCGAAGAAAGCATTCAATTTGTAATAGCAAAATGTACTCTAATATATTTAGAAAACGCGCTAATCCACTGCGACATCTTTTGACTATTAATAAGTGTGCGCAAACATAGTTATATGTATGTATTCCATAGGTGTGGAGGAACCCGAGGAAACTCCTGCACTTCGTGGAAGAGCTCGACTAGTTGACCTGAGACCCGAGCCCCAGCAGAGCGGCACACAAAATGGACGACAGATTGCTCGTTTGGAAAAGGCCCGCAAGGGAACAAGAACATGTATTTCATAGTCAGTTCACAGTTATTTTACTTCTGGCTATAAAGTTGGACAGTGTCTTTATTCGGATACTTTGAATTTTTTGGCATAATTTGATGATGACCAAAAGAATAAAAAGAACCCCGGAGGCATAGTAGCATTGTGTAGTATGCGATTTTTTATTTGGTGAGCTATTTTTTCTGCTAAGTTTTAATCCTTATAAATTTTCGTAGACTTTTTGACACGGATTTGTAGATAATTTCATTTTCTGTACGGAACAAGAAATTTGACTGATGTAATTAGATTGGTTTACGAGATATTTGAGTCTATATCAAGGTCGGCGCTTGACGCCACGGCGTGCGAAAATTTCTAGTTACATCAGTAAAGAAGATTAAATTATCTACAAATCCGTGTGAGAAGTCGAGGAAAATTTACAAGGATTAAAACTTACCAGAAAAAATCAAAAACTCGCCTACTAGACAATGCTAACATGCACCCCAGAGCAACTGAGCAACCCGATTATCAGTACTGTTCTATTGTACTTGGAATTTTTGCGCAGCTATCGCAGGTGAAATAAAAGTGAACAATCTATACAAGTTGTGTTCTACATGAACTAGAACGCGTTGGCCGCAAGCGCTTCCAGTTGTGAGAGGCGTACGCACCGCAGCCAAATTCCACAACTGGACGTTCGGACGTCAGCAGTGCGAATGTGAGGCGTTGGCGTCGCCCCGCCCATACATCTCCCTACAATCAGACAACCGTCCAAGCGTAGTGCGCTCTGTCCTATGGAACCAGTGAATTACATAGTGTTTCATTTAAGGAGGTAAGATGCGATATCACGCATCACATCAAATCACGCAGACACATCGGCTAGCAGTTTTTATTAATTTATGGAGGCGATTCTGAATCTTACACTGAACAACTAAATGCGTACAGGGGTGTCCCTGGCATACGGTAGTTTCTGTAAAAAAGGTACTCCATACGTGCTGGCAATAAGTCGCAATGAAAAGCCGTTAGTCTACATACAATACGAATAAAACAAGAACTCTTTTTTAATTTCCCAAAAGTAAAGCGCATATCATAATTTTGAAGCTTACTCTGAAAATATTGATTCTATTATTATTTAAAAATTTTATGTCTTTTAAATTAACAGAAATAATACATAATGTCTAGAAATTAGAATGCTTGAAAGCGGGTAGCGGTTTTGGTAATTAGGTACCCGGTGAAAAGTCGGGTATCCGAGTTACCCAGCAAAATAACCCGGCGGTAGGAACCTGTAGTTACAATAACTGCGTTATCTTGTTACGTGAACGACATTGTTGTTTTGATTTTTGTCTCGAACACAAATAATTTAATTATTATTTGAGTCAAAAATTTGTGAATAGTGTTATTTTACTAATAAACCTTATTTTTTTAATAAATCTATGAAATTGTGTACCTGCATTATCGAGAATGAAGAAAGTGCTATGAGCGCACTTTGTGTGAAGCTAAGATTTCATAATATCATGTTGATTTTTTTTTTACAATTTTTCTTCAAACAGAGTTGGATCCTAAAAAAACTGATCCGCCAGGTCCTTTTTTTTTTTACACTTTTTCTCTAAACCAATTACAGAGTTGGATGCTAAAAAAACCTGATCCGCCGGGAAGATACAAACCGGATACCCCGCCCCCATCTCCACTTTAAACCAGAAAATTACACGCTTTGAGAAAAAATACACATCACTACATAACTAATTTCTACTAATTATGACTTTTTTTTACATGTTTTATTATTTTTGTGATTTTTTTTTAAATGTTGATGCAAACTAGCATTAGCTTTTCAAACTACAAGAACTGTTAATATTTTCTAAGTCCCGTTAGTTTGTTAGCCAGAAAAAAAATTATTACTATAGCCTGACCACAAATATAAAATACCTCCTCTGAGGGAGCCACATTTACTTTTCATATGGCAACAAAACGAACAGGGGTCCTACTATAGTAAATGTCATCATGCCGGGGAGCTATTATAAATGCTGGAAATGGCTAAATTAGATAATAATTAAATTTGATAACGTATTCAGACTTCCGGAACGATTCGAGTTCCGACAAGTGCACTAGAAAAATTATTGGAGTGCCCGTATGACAGAGAAAAATAACTACGCTGGGTGATGTTGATGTAATAAAAATAGCTAGTCGACTAAAAACGATAAACATCATAGTAGGGCTCCAGCTGACTTTGGCAGCAATCAAAAGTGCTGTTGACGTTTAGCGCTAGTGTTGCAAGTGAAAGAAATTAGTTTGTTTGATTTTCCGCAACATGGCGAGGTACGCTATATTTCTAGTCAGGCTTCACATAAAAATAACTATATAAGGTAATTGCACCGAAAAAATTATAATGAGGACAAAAAAAATTTAAAAAAAGGCCAAACAGTTAGTTCTAAATAAATCATATAATATTTTTAACATCAAAACTGAATGTTTACATAGACAATATTATTATGTTGTTATGCCTTCCATTACCTAAGACAGTTTACATTTTGGTCTCAAGACAGTATCGAGACCAGAAATGTCTTACAAATACAAAAGCCACATGAAACATGTTGCATGTAAACTCTATTTATATCGCCGTTTCTTCAATGCAAAGACCATTCGGTCCAAGGTCAGCACTGTGCTGAACTTGTGCTGAAATTTTGTTGATATTTTGTTATTAAAATAATTTTATTTTTACGTTATTTTATACGACATTAGTAAGCCGAATAATGAGAGCCGCGGCGATTGTCTAAATTTTTTTCAATACTTTTTACATCTATCTAAAAGTTAGTAATACTAACGAACAAATGATTTAACAACGTTTAAGAGCTAAAAATACTTGAACACAATCGAATGTCGGTGGCTCGCGTTTGTAGCACGACAGCTTTAGCGATTCCCTACGTATTCATTTTTAAGATATTTACATTTTTGACATAAGAAATCATGTTTTATTCAGTAAGTATAAGGCGAAAGTGAAACATGGCAAATTAATTTTAAATATTGTTTACTCCATATTTCCGACAGTTTTGCCTAAACCAATGTTTTGAGAAAGTCAAAGGAGATCCATTTTTTAAATCGGATTATATATACTTCATTGTAAGCATGTCTGCGGAAAAATTTGTTGTAGCACATATTTTGCAGCGTAATCCTGTCTGTAAAACGTCTTCCTATCTGTAAGAAGTTTCGGCAAGAACGTCTATACTCGTAACTTTGTTTTCACCTTTCACCTGTCACGTGTGCCGCGTCATTTCCTATAGGAATGTATAAAATTTCCTACTGTGAAAAAGATGAGTTATGTAATTTGCAGATAAATTATACAATATGAACTAGTTGCCCACTCTACTGACTTATTTCATACAATAAGTTCCGCCAACAAAAAAACTTCATCGGAAAGATGCAACGATCCATCGTTTGAGTGATTGACTAAGAGTGACTTATCGATGAATCGCTACTCCATACAAGAGAACTAATTCTTCGCGACGCGCACACGCACAAAGATACGCGACAAATTCGCTCAGCTGCACTTTTAAAGTTCTACGATAATCCTAGAACTGGTAAATTAATAAATTATTTTATTAGGAAATAATGAAAAATCCACACGTTGGACTCTGTTTTTCTGGCTTTTTGGGTTGCACGACAACTGCCCAATTCGTTGGGCTAGTTTCCGTGCACGCCCTGTACAAAGCGATAAAGCAATCTTGAAGATTTTTAAAATCTCATTAACACAGTGCAGTGAAATAAAATTTTAATATTATTAATACAAGCCAACAAGTTACGTTCCCACACTTACAATGTAAGTATTACATACCAGATACCTAATCATTATTTTCTTACATTACTTTTTTATTATACTGATGAAAATAGCATTGTTGAGAGAATTCACATAATGCTTCTGCATAGTTTTCTGTACAACCGAATTATTATAACTGTGCAGTTTGAGCTGTAAAAAAGTTAATTTACCGCTCCCAGGGTTGAATTCACCCACTCGTTTACTTCCTAACCTCTTCGCCGACCTTCGTTTGCACCCTCATGTCCTCTGCACACTGGCGTACTAAGCTGGGGGCGGTCCGTCCCGGGCCTTGGGTACCTACGGAGGGGGGGATGGGGCGGCGGGAGGTGCAGCCCACTGACAAATTTATTTGAAATCACCTGACTGACATATTTTATTGTAATGAAAGTCAGAAACCATAATTTACGTAAAGTTACGAGACAATGTATTTTTCATTTATTACCAACGACTTTTGGAAACCTACAGTTTTCTACGTGGGAGGAGTTGTTACATAGCGGCTGCCGATTGGCAACAAGCCGAATGACTAGCTCGAGTTTGAGTTTAAAACGTTATAGAAACCAGCTACTGCAGTGTGATGAGCCATAAGTTTTCATAAGTCATTATTTATATCGAATGAGGTAACTTGAAGAAAATTATATAAAGAGTATTAAAGTCATTTAGCCATTATAACTGCATTGTATATTTATTTTGTTACACATATTTACTTAATGCGAAATTGTGCAGCATTTTATGTCCTGCACATCAGAAAGCGCAAACAAAGGAGCTTTTATAAAACTAAATGTCTTGGACATAGTATACAGTGAAGTCTGCATATAACCACCTACGAGGGAATAAAATGTTTTGCAGTTAAAAGCAGATATTTTATTAACCGTCAGGACTCATTTCAAGTTCGAAACAACACCAAAGTACCTTACGCACACAATTCATCTTCAAACTTTAGGTGGTTCACTGCTAGAAATAGGTGGGTCTCTCCTCAACTGACTGACACCATAGACGACCGGTAGCTTCCTTCAGGACATCGGTCTGACTACGTACTACGTACCTACTACTTGGCGGACAGAACACGGCCAAACAGTTGCATAGAAGAATACAACTAGGAAAGGTGTCCATTGGAAAGTTTAAGCGCATCTTCCATAAAGTAGAAACTGTCACAATGCTTGAAAACTAAAATGAAAACGCTTACTGACAATCTAAATTAAATTTTACACAAGATGATGGTCGTTGCAAATGGCATTGTTATAAGCAGCCTAACTCCCCTACTAGATTTTATGAAAACAAATTTGGTTCAAAACAGACATTCCTTGTAGACAGGGTATATTCAGAATCCACTGTACCTAGATCACAAATACATAATCATTTTCCATTTTTTGGAATAAACATTTCTGTGTTTCCCATAATCTTTTGAATAAGGGCAATAAACATGTCGAAGCCTTTTTTCTTTTTATTTAATCCTATCATATTCCTGTTCTATTCACAGATCTCTTATGCAGTCAAAAAGAGCATTTTCAAGAATTACATAAGTTTTAGCAAACAAATAAATAGTACATACTTAAACAGCTACTCAACATAGCTTCGGAGACATTACATGTTTGCTATTAGGTATTATCTATGTATGTATGTACCTACATTACATCTGTAAAAATGGATTAGTACTTACAGGTTCATAAAAATCATGGATTTGCTTTTCCCTATCATTCCTTTGTTATTAGGAGAACAATTCTCAAAATACTAGCTGCTCTTAAAAGTGAGAAGTTAAATTTCACATATTTGTCATGTAATTAAAAAATTAAAAATTACAATATGTAAATACAGTGTAAGCTACATAATGCGGCACCAGTCCGGTCAGTCGGCATGATATTTATAGCTCTAACTGGACCCAAATATCTATGGTTGACGTTCAAGACTTACCCTTCTTGCAAGACTATGTCGAGCTTACTATACAAAAAGTTGTGTAATACATAACGTATGATCAGTTGATTACAGAGCTCTGTGATTTGGACCTCATAGAATCTAAGTTCAACATCACACGTGGTGCCGGATGGACTATGGAGCTTGTACTGTACGTGCTTTATTAAAATGTATAAATTAATCAACATCAAATAATTATAAATTAATAAAATGGCTGCCTAAATTTAGACAAAATAAATAATTAATATAATGTATGATACAACTTTATATGCACAAAATTAAAAATTTACATTTAAAAAAAATCTCTTGCCAAAAGAGCCACAAATTATCAAAAAAAATTTTTTTTTTACAATTTCAATGATTTTTCTATATCGCATTATCTATTTCTAAATAGCCACGTATAGGCAATTATATATAATATACTCATAGATGATGATACGTAGAGTAGGGCTTAGAGTCTTCAGTTCAGAATGTTTGTCTTTTATGGAAACATTAAATTTAAATTATTACGTACAACATGCACTCAATTTATAACCCCTGGCGCCGCCTGGTGGTCCCGACCTCGATGGACACCCTTTTCTACTGCCAACAGGCCCGGATATGTACGGTGAAGCCATTGAGTGCTGAGTTCAACACCTTCCTTTCTATTCTTTCAGACAGTTTTACCCAGTGAAGTAATTTTTATAGGAGTCTATTTTGTTGTAATTTTTTAGTCTAGACACTTTGAACTTAAGACCCTCTGATTCTGTAAGGTATCTTCTACTACCCGCTTAGCTCGCCACTCTATCGCGTCTAATGCATTAATTAATGCATAAAGGTGGCATTGTGCTGAGCCATCCCACAGGTGACTGCAGTAGCTTATAAATTTATGCTTGCATATGTCATTCATTTATGAAATAAGGAGTTAATGTATTTTATTTTTTCTTCTTGATTCACGTTGAAAGTACTCCATTCGGAAATTGCATTCAACATCATCACGGTTTTACAAGTCTTTTTACATCTTCTATCTAGCCAATACATATATGTAATATGTTTTAATATGTAACTTTTTTTCTTCTTTTTCCTTAATTAAGATATTAGTTTATTAAAATTAAGTCAAGTGGTCGATTAGTCATGTCAAATTATGTTAATTAAGTAAAGTGTGACAATAGTTTTAGGTGCATTTATACAGATTGATTCAGAAGTAATTGCTGTAAATTTGGATGATATGAAACCAAACGTTTACTCTAAAATTTTGTTAAAACCGTTCAACATTAATTTTCCCCAATAATTAAAAAAGTATGCTTTACCTTCCCTAATACCAATTTTTTTTTAGGAATTTTTATGCTGGAATTGTAGAATAAAACCTGTTCCGTTTCCCAAAATGCTATGAGTCATGGAATAGTAAACATGCATGGCCCTCATCCAGAGTGAGGGGCCAGCGTGGTAGCGAAGGCGGGCGCAAAATATCAACGCTTGTGGCCATGTGTGACGAGGCTGTGGCAGGCGCGACAAGCGACCGACCGTGCCTTGCGGACTGCGCGCGACAAATTCGAACGTTCCTATCCACTCGTTGCGGCCACACATGCAGGTCTAGCGAGCGAGCAGTTACCCTGCTACCGGCGGGTGGAATTAACTAATAATTGAATCACGTAATAACAATATATTGTGGAGTCAAATAAAAAAATTATATTTCCTGGAAGCGAGGCAAAACTTATCAGTTTATAATAACATTTAATTTATATTTAAATTGAGTTTTATATAAAAAATTGGAAATATTTTTTATTAAAATTTATAAATCTTCGGACATGGTTTGCAACACCTCTAGTCGCTAAAACAATACGTGACAGACTGTGGCCGCGTACGCTATTGCATAAGTACAAATTGAAGCGATGAATTTGGGTCCCAAATATTGCTGATTGTTCATTAAATTTTATTGTTTAAATATTATACTGATAAAACATGTGACATTATTATTTAGTTATTATACTTGTAAGTACAATTTTTGTAATTTGGGTAAATCTAGATATAACTTGGGGGCGTGTAAATGAAAAAAAAATATTTTTTTTTGTATCAACTCCTACTGGATTTTTATACACATTATGTTTAAAACGCTGTCACGTTGTAATTACTTGTAATAATATTTTGTAAGCAATGAGATGCACTCAGCATTCAAGGTTTATTATTTACATATGCAATATTTATTTACAAAAAAATGTGCATTTAATAAAGATATATCACAACTCACAAAACTATTTTAAAGCTATATATGCATGTAAAAAAAAATATTTTTTGTATTTTTTTAGGTTCAGTACCTTATTAAGGTGGATTGAAAGTTGTCACATACTTTCTAATCCCCTACAAAACCTAATCCTCGAGGCCTCTATCGTTAACTAAACGATCTCCGGAAAAATTTAAAAATAAATTTGGTCATTATAAGACGCCACTCATACTACTAGGTTTAGATTAGTACAGCATTGATTGAAATTTAGTTCCGCATCGAAACACCCTTAATGAAATATTGTCACAGATCTTTATACTTTCACTTGTCACTTTAACATGTGGTTGTACTGTGAAATGGTTACAGAATTGTGCGTTAACGCCTCTTCCTCTGGCGAGCCTTCTTCTTGGTGCCGGTCTTCTGAGCGGGCGGAGTGTCGATAGCTGCACTCGTCTTGTCCTCCTTGTCGTCGCTGTCGGTCTGCGAGGATACGGGCGACGCGTTGTCATCGTCCGAAGACTTCTCCATTCGCTCGCAACCCGTCTTCGTCGCTGGCTTCATCTCGGTCGCACTCTCTTCCATGTCGTTTAGTGTAGAGTGGCCGCCGCTTACGCTCTCCGGGTCAAATGGTGTATCGTATATGTCGATATTACAGATGGGACTGACGAGTTTATCCCCAGTGTCAAGCACACTGTCTCTCATAACTTCCAAATTGAATTCGTCGAGAGAAAAATCTAACGGAGGCAAATGGAAATCGGGCACGGCCTCCTCGTACGTGAGCTCATCGTCGGGAGCGTCGCATTCCGCCACAGCTATGTCTGTCCTCTTACAGAGCTCCGCAAGTTTATCGTGCAAGCTTGTGCGACACGGTTTCGGAGGATCCAGGATATTCTCCACAGACTCCGACCCGAGCGTATCCTCACACTTTGTATACTTTGGTTTGGCGACAGCGGCGATGGAGCTGTAACTTTTAATGGGCGGCGGAATAGATTGATCCGTCAATACAGTTGGCACCCAGCGTTTTTTAAATCGGTTATTGTGAGACGTTGCTATACTGGGAAAATCTTCCTTTATCGTATCGACGATTACGATTTCTGAGTCCTCCATTTTGTGTATACTTGCTTTGGTGAGCTTTAGCTCTTCCTTCGAGTCGACGATGGGGGGATAGTCCTCGCATTCAGAATTAAATTTATCTTTATTTAGAAATTTGTCAATAGAAACAAAATCATCAGTTTTAAGCCTGTCTTTTCTGTTCTGTTTCTTGGATTTGCTCTGCAATGAAAACGAGGAGTTGTTGAAAAGTTCTTCTAGTGCATCTTCTTTTTTGCTGCTGACACTTTTAGGTTCTATGCTGCTTTTCTTGTCCTTACTTTTCCTGATGAGATATGCATCGAAATCTATGGACAGATCGAAGCTTTCTAAAGGACCTACGATCTTTTCATCCTGCTTATACGATGCACGTTCCATACATAATTTTTTGGATGATTTTATTTCCATATCAATGGAAATAAGTTCATCTCTACCCTTAAAATCTGTTGTATTTTTGGTTGGCTTAATCACACTTGATTCTGGAGACAAGCTTTTTGCCCTAAAGATGTCTTTTGTAAGTGAATCAATTTTCTTATTTCTAGTGGCCGGGCAAAACGTATTTTCTCTCTCTGAAATTAAATTAGAAGAACTGCGATGTTCCTCTTTGGCATTCAAAAGAGGATCTGTAGAAGGCACGTCTTTCATTATTTCTTGAATTTCATTCTCCACCTTTTTGTTCTTCTTGTTTTTCTTAGGTTTAGGTTTTATATCTTCTGCCATTTTCTTGGTTTCAGTAGCGTTACCTTCACTTAAGGCTTGTGTATTATCTGAGAGCATTGCCCAAATCTGATCCTCATTTTTATTCAGTGGTTCACTTGTAACACTTGATTTCGGAGACTTGAATGCCTCCACAAATTCATCCTCTGTAACACTTTCTTCATCTTTCATAGATCTCTCAATTTGTCTAGGATTGTATTTGCTCGAAGGTAGTCTTAGATTTATGTCGACAAACTCTTGTTCTACTCTATCATATTTTAAATCTACAACTTGTTTCTCTTCTGTTACGTTTTTAGCTAATTTTTTATTTGATTTTCTTACACTAGGCTTAATATTGCTTGTTTCTATTTCACTTTGTACTATGTCTTTACATTTAGACACTGTCCCTACTTTACTATCATTATTTTCGTTATCATTATTTTTAAGTTCGTATCGTGGTGTGACAGATCTTCTGTCACGGTTTTTAACTTTACTATTATTTTTACTTATTTTCGAAATGTTATCATCAATCACAGGCTCACTCAAATCTTCAGTCACTGCACCTACAGTTTCTACTGTAATTTCTGCAACTGATTTATCAGGTACACTTTCTTGTACTGAGCAATGTTTTACAGAAACCCTGTCAGCTTTTTCTCTGGAACTTTGTTCAATAGAAATATCGTTCCTCGTTGAACGACGTTGAGGAGATGAATATTTCTCTTTCTTAACCGAACATCTTTTTGTTGAATCATCTGCTTCTTTCTTTGATGGTTCATTCCTAACAGATTCTTCATCTCTTGCTTTTGAGCTTTGTCCTATAGCACCCGTGTCATCATTCTCAGCTAACTGAGTTTGAGATGCTACACTTTCTTTCTTCTGAATTGAAGGGCGCACAGGAGAAATATTATCTTTACTTTCAACTGAACGCCGCTGAATCGATGCTTTTTCAACTTTTTCTACCGAACAACGTTGAGGAGATATATTGTTTTTCTTAACTAAAAGACTCTGAGGAGACAAATCATCTTTCTTCAATGAAGAACGAAGAGAAGAAACACAGTCATCATTCACTGAATGTTGTTTAGAAGAACAATCATCTTCAACAATTGCTGTAGCTCGAGGAGGATCATCTTTTTTCACAAAGCGTTGAGGAGAATCTACTTTCTTAACCGAACGACGTTGAGGAGAAATTCGTTCTTCGCTCTTAACCGAACACCTTTGAGGTGAAATGCTGTTTTCTCTTTTATCCGTGCGAGGTACTGTCTCTGAAGCTCGGACCTTTTCCTGCTGTACTAGAGGATCGCGTGTCAAAGCTGCCGGAATAACAACTTCCGATTTGAGCGGCACCGAGTCTTCATCGGGGGTCAGAGGATCCGTGCGGCCAAGATTCTGTACGGGGATGCGAGTGCCGGCAGGGAGATGGCTGGCGGGGAGATCCGGATGTGGGGGGAGGGCGGCAGGCGCACGCACCACCGGGCGGAACAGTGCCTCATCTGCGTTGGCGTGGGTGTATTGATCCGCGTCGTCGTCTTCGGGCATGTCGTCGGCGCCGGGCACCACCACTGTGCCGAGGGGGTCGACAGCGCGTGCGACCGACGCCACGCGCCGAGCCATCCCCGCATCGCACCGACTCCCTACACGGGACAAACCAAAGGCAGTCATTACTCTGACCTTACAATTTAGATGCCGAAAATTAAAAGTGAATATCGAAAGAATTAGTGCGTCTGTGGGAGATTTAGTAATGGATGCCTTTGGCTTATTCCTGATCCGCGCCCCGTCTCCGAATGGTAATTATTGAGCGTGCTCTCTTCCGTTCTTCTGCTCAACTTTCACTCTTTGAGCGCTCCAACACAAAAACATGACTTACCTTATCTCACTAAATAAAATTAATCACCACATCGCAATGCACTCATCCCGACTGCCTAGGTGGCATTTGCATTCTTTATAAACATTTATTCTGGTGCTCTTTTACAATGACATTTAGAGATTCAGGTTGGATAAAATGTCCAATGAGAGGGTCGCATGCCAGCCTCGAATAGATAGTAGGGTTGCAACGATTATCAAATTGCTTATTACGATTCCGATTACGATTATTTAAATCAATAATCAGCAATTCCGATTCCAATTACGATTTTCACTGGGTGAAAAATTAAGATGTATTAACCAAGCTGTTGTACAATAGTATCATTTTCAATGGTATTTTGTTTCTTTTCCAAATAACTAACCTGTAATGACTTGTTTCATAGTAAACTACAGAACCCTATATGCAATGAAAAAGTATAAAAAATTGTTTGGTATTCAATTAACATAAATTTTTACTGATTTTAAGGATCTTCAATAACCGAATAAAAGCTATCTCTTAATTTTCGGTATACAAGGCTGCATAGACTTCAAATGCTGAATGATGTGTCTCCAATTCAGAGGTTTAAAATAAATTAATAGGATACACATAGACGATAGAGCGAGCGAGATGCCTAGCATAGCAACTAACGACGTACGCCGCGTCACATCTGTATGTACGAGTAGGCAAGGGTACACTACAGCAGTGAAATCCATTTTTTTCCATACAAAAAGCTACGTTCCCGCTTTTTTTGCCAGTAAAGTATGTTACTAACCAATTTTAGTAAATTATGCTATATGTAGATATAGTAATCGGTAATCGGAAAATAATCACATTTTTAATCGGGTTTTCCGATTAATCATAATCAGACTAATAATCGCCCATTAATCGTATCGTAATCGTAGGTAATCGATTGCATCGCTAATAGATAGTACCGGAGGTGGAAAAAGAACCATTGCATTGACTATTGCTTTAAATTTTATAATAAGAAATTCGTACTGAATGGGTTCTCGATCCATCCCCGTACAGAAGAGAGAAGTGAGGGAATGAGGTACCTTGCTCGGTGTCCCTCATGGCCTCCGCTAGGTCCTCCTTGAGCTGCACGTCGCCGAGCACCTTGTCGCCGACCGGCTTGGCGCCCGCCTCCAGCAGGTAGGACTTGCGACGGAAACTGTCCGAGGGAGAGTGCTCCAGTGAACCTGTTCAAATCAGCATTTTAAGGCATATTCGAGACGATCCAATATATTATATAGATAAAGTGAATCCTAATATTATGCTACTTTATGGCAATTCATATTACACAGAAAGGAAATAAATACGTGGACTTTGACCGTTCTCAATTGTAAAAAATTCGAAAAACGCACAATCTTCGGCGTATACACGTGCGCGAAAGGGCCGACCTTCGAAAGGTTAAAATAAATTCCAAGAATGAAAAAAAAGAGAAGAAAATAATTGGAAGTAATAATAATCATAATATATGCTTATGTGACACTGTCACATATGTTGATTTTTTTTTATATCGCACAAGTACGCTATTTGAAATCTACAATAAAAAATAAACAGGTTTGAGAAACGTACTAGCAGATCCGGAGTCGATAAGAACCGGCACTAGAGGACGAGCACCGGGCATGTTGACAGGAGGGGAGCGTGCCATGCCCCCCCCCCCCCCCCCCCCCCCCCCCCCGCCCCCCCCCCCCCCCCCCCCCGCCCCCCCCGCCGCCCGGGGGGGGGGGGGGGGGGGGGGGGGGTGTTTTTTAA
>WYDE02217242.1:0-15342 GCA_009867175.2 Adela reaumurella
TACATAGAATTATTTTAATTTACCTATTAAATAATATAGGAAACAATTTGAAGGGTTACGCGTTCCGGTGAGTGAATAAGTTAATAATTCGGCTACTGCAGTCGGGTAAATAGGGCCCCGACAAATTTTGATACAGGGCCCACTTAGGGCTAGCTACGCTACGCCACTGCTCGCAACGCAGTCGCATCGCCGCCGCCGCGATATTTAAGACGGCAATAAACTTTTTCCACTTCCCTCCTCCGGCGGTAATATCGCGGTGTGCGGTGCGGTGCGATGCGGTGCGGTGCGGTGCGGTGCGGTGCGGTGCGTCGAACGCGGCGGAGTCGCGCATCCTTTCAGACCAAATTGAATACTCTCGCGTAAAGTGAGCGCTCATACGAGAACATTCTACTGCCATGTTAATAAATTGCTCTCGAAGAGAGGCATTCGCCGTGGACGAGATCGATCGTAGAGAAACCTCGCGAAAACCTCTCGCAAAATTCGATTCGTAGAGCACAAAAGAGAGCGGCACTATTTTAGCAGCTCTAGCTAAAATGCGAACCATCGCGCATCGGCCGTACCATCTGGAGCTGAATTATAAGCGTCAATCTTTTCTCTCAGCGGGAGAGCCGCCAGCTCGTCATTGTACGTTTCAAATTTGCTTTTCAATCCGCGGGCGGCGCGAATTCGCGCGCCCTCCGACCTCGATAATTGGGTTTTAATCGGGACCCTCCGCTCCGCGGCCGCGCATCCTGATTATAATCGTTTTACTGATATTTTTGTTTCCTTCTCGGTCGTTAGGAAGCGTTTTCTTATCGCGGCGCTAACCGGATTGAGGCTCCGCCCGCAGCCTCCGCCGCCGCGCCTGCCTCGTTACGCAGCTAAATTTGATTACTGTAGGAATTATTCGTTGATTCTCCACCGCGTCAGGGACGTTATTGAATTAGAGGTGGGATGAGAGGCGGAGAGCGAGGGGGCTTATCCACCCGCGTTCTCCCGACGCCCCTGCCCCGGATAACTTGGAGATTAAATTGTGTCCGACGCCGAAATGAAACGTTACTCGCACGATACTAGTTGGCTGGCTCATAGGTGTCGTGTGAGGAGCAAGGTGCCTCACTCTAAACATTCGTTCCGTCTGGAGTGCCGGAACCGCCTCCCACTATTCATTGAGAATGCAACCGAATGCTTAGCAAGGCTAAGAACTCTCAGTGTTTTCCAATAATATTCTATATGTTATACTATGTTAATGCATATATAATTTATACTCGACGATAAAATAAAATTAAAATAATGCATGTTTGCTGAAAAGTATTTTATTCAAATATCGGCGCTAATGCAGCACTAAAAGATTACACTTATTATGTTTTAGCTCGATGGAACTCCATACGCCAAAACAAATCTTCCTAACCACAGCCTAGAACGCAAAACTCTTCTATTCCTATGTGGTTGGCGTGGCGAGTATACATAAGCATGGATGGTTAAAAAAATCAACTTTCCATTGAGCATAAAATTTTAACCGCAGTTAATCCTTCAGAGTTCCATAGTACAGGTCACGAAAAATATTCAAGGGCGGACCATTTAAATTTATTTAGCCCCGTTATTACATAAGTAGGTAGGTAGTGCTGTGAATGCAGACACGCGATATCTTCAGTCTTCTCTTTGTTTTGCTCTGAACCAGTTCTGAGTTCGCTCGCATCGTGTGGCTCTGCTTGCCTCGCGACCGCCACGCCCTGGTGGATGCACCTGCCGCGACTCGGTGAACATCACTCGTAACAAATAAAAAAATCCAGACAACTCTATACGTCGCAACACTACCTTGCGTCTCAACAGACTGCTACTTGAATGACAGAGACACAAAATACACAAGATGGCAATTCTCGGCGGAATATTAATTCATGTTTGAAGGATGGCGAAAATCGCGTGGAAAGCATGGAGGATACAAAGTTGCATCGACACGACTGCAATGCGGCATTTTGTAATGTAATGAACACAATATTACAATATTCCCAACCACGGACTAGGTACCTATGGACCCGACACGCGCCGCTCTATGTATGAGAACCAGGCTCGCCAAAAATTTGCTAGGCGCGCGGAAGATAGAAGTATTAAAATACTTACCTGTGGAAGGATATGCCGTCTTTAGTAACTCCTGACGTTTTTATATTGTTTGGGCACGTGAAAACGGCACAAATCGTCATCCTGCAGGAGATGTTGCCGGAGTTACGCGCTCGAGCGAGAGCGAGAGATAGTCGTATTTGAACTACCTCGCGGTTGAACTGACTAGTACGGAAAGCGTTCCGGTGGTAAATAGTCCGTGTTCCCAACAGAGTAGGTAATATCGCTGGACGATAAAGTTTCAGTACAGGCTATATCGCAACTAACACGACTTAACAAATTATAGCGTTCTGTAATGTTTCCCAAGACAACCGTACATCACACGATCTAATCCCATCAGTCACGAGGTTACATACAGTCCCAACAAAACACTTAACTGGAAGGAGCATCTCTTAGTCTGTAACAGACACACTGTTTGTCTAGGTTTGTTTACTGCAGCTTGCAGGGTACGCTCCTGAGACCTCTAGTTTACGTAATAAATGTATCAGGACTGAGTGTTGTTTATGTGTCGCCTCATCGAAGGCGGGGCGGCAGATATATTGTCATCTACATTTTCGTCTCGAAAACTGGAGAAAGAATTCGCCAGATGTCGTCCAGGTTCAGCCTTCAAACATCTATCTTGGGATTAAGACGAAATATAAAAAAAATATTATTATTTTAATGCAATGGAGTAATGCAAATAATTTTAAAATAATTAGCACATGATGTGTGATTACATTATAGAATACAAATAATTATATAATAATAGGTACGATTCTAAAAAATCTTTCAACAGGAACAAATGAAATTGAAAACTGATAATGCGTACGACATGCAAATATATACAAGCTACACAGGTCCGTAGTATAAATATTTTTTGAGAAAGAAGCTACGAACGACGTCGATGTTGCCATGTGTATACTATATTATATTACTAAGACACAAGATCTATAAAGGTAAACAGAATTGATGCAATTGAAATCCTTACGAGTATGTAACGTTGTATGTAGTACTAACAAAAATTCCTATCATAAACAAGGTAATTAGCACAAGACATTTAATAAATTAAACTATGAAGATAAATCTTACGCTAGTGCACAGAGCAGGGGTGTATAATGTAAACCTGTGAACATATAAAATTTTTACATAAGAAACTTCTTTTTGTTTATTCCTCTGGTCATCCTTATCTGATTATAAGATATGTATGACTGAGAAAAATACTTGGTTAAATATGAGCCTACCAAACAGATTTGCCAAAGTGACCAAATGTATGGTTGTAATAACAAACGACTTGGTTGGATCAACAGAAATGATTGATGAAAACAACCACACACGTGATCAATTTAACAAAAATGTTTGGTGGGCTCATATTTAACCAACATCTAAGTAGTTTTAAGCAAGTCTTTTTCTCAGATACTTATTATACATACGAACCATGAATGAGAATGTATAGATATCCTTATAATCACGAAACAAGTAAGTACTGCATGCGTACCCCGAGCTGCCGCCTATAACAAAGTGCTATCATTTCTCACTCACAAACAACGCCGCCGAGAACTCTCAGCGCTTGGCCCTCACCCTCAGCCTCGTCTTCGGCCGGAAAGATCCAAGGTAACCTCTAATCTGGCGCCGCGAACAGGACTCTATACGATTCTCTTACACCTGCCTTTCGTTCAGAAGACACAGCTGGTGAAAATGTTAACCTTATCCAGCTCTATTACCGGAAAAATATTAACCACCGATACTTTTAGTAGTTACTTTGAAAATTTATCAACGACCTTTGGAGGATTTATCAAGTTTATAGAAGAGGGCGTGTCGGGAGAGTGTGGGGGATTTTTGATTATTTTATGTTTGTTCACGAAACGGAACCCGGAAGTGTCGTTTGCTGAACACGGTAATATGAGACGGGGTACCCGACACGCGTTCTCTACGGGAACGCCTTCGACCGTGCTCGTCGTAGGCTATAAATCCTGATTCGGGACCACAGCTGACATTAGAAATGTTGGATGTTGAAATTGTACGGTCTACGACGCACGCCCCTTTCACATGTTACTGAATGAACATCCTCCAGCCGCGGCGGCTAATCAGCATAACTATATCCTAAGGTCCCAATCGTTTAGTTGAAGAATTTGAATGAAAATAATCATTAGTGATGCAACTGATTACGATTACTATAGGAATAACGGCGATTATTCGTTCTATTACGATTAATCGTAAAACTCGATTATTTACCTATTAAAGCACCGAATTGATTTTTTGTAACTTTTCATATTATTCCGAGCTTTTTCGATCCTTTTTTAGAACTACATACTGGTAAACAGTATGTAGTTCTAAAAAGTCATTCTTCATAGTACCTACGCGTCATTCTTAGATATTCTCAAACGAATATTCTAACAGTCCTTATAGTGTAGACGGTAGATCGATCTAGGATTTGTCGAAGTAAAAATCGTGGCACGAGCAGCGCAGGTGTCGTGTCTGTTCGCCCATGAAATTAATTCTCACGTCCAATCTATCTCTACACCCCCTGACTCCCGCACACCCCCGTACCCTACCTCCGCGCTCTGTCCAGCCTCAATAGGAGACCTAATTTCTCAGAAAAGATCGAATATTTTGTCACATCTCGAAGGGGATGCGTCGCTTCTGTCTGAATGGTTGGAGACACATTGGGGTTCGAGATGGCGGCAAATTACTTGCTTGTAGCTCGTGATGCCTAAATCAATATTAAACGCAGCGCGATGTCCACGGCATAAGTACAGCACGTCTTATGTATATATGAAAGCTAACTAGAGAAAAAGAGTGGTATGAAAAATATAACATATATTATATATAACATTTAACCTCTCCTGACCTGTTCAACCTGTATGTTAATGACCTGATCTTGGAACTCGGCAGCACCGCTTTTGGACTTCAGCTCAATTCTAGTAGGTATATAAATAACCTGAGCTATGCAGACGACATGGTGCTGCCAAGTACCTCAATAAAAGGTTTAAGGAAAGTAATCGGTATTTGTGAGAGTTACACGGTAAAACAATGTTATTCAATGTTAATATTATTCTACAATGTTAATAAAACCGAATGATGGTCTTTAGAAACGGAAGAGATCGGAGTCATGCTTTGCCGTTGTACATCCATAACACTGCCATAAAACAGGTTGAATGGTTCAATTACCTAGGCCATATTATATTATCTTCAAGCCTGAAGACAATGCCGATGTTGAGAGGCAGCGTAGGTCTATGACGCGGTGGTGGGAAATATGGTGGCCATGAGGTTCGCAAAATGCACAGAGGAAGTCAAACTGACTCTATTTCAGGCTTTTTGTCAGACACTTTATACCTGACAGCTATGTGTGGATTACACCAAGAATGCAGGTATAATGGCATAAGAGTGCAATATAATAATATATTTAGGCAACTAATGCATTTGGCACGTTATTCTAGTGCATCTACTAGGTTTTCATATGCTAGAGTGTACTACTTCTATGCCATTATGCGCACTATTTAAGTTCAGGGAGCGTGTTTTCAACGGCAGGAACAGCATAATTTTAGCTCTGGGGCTCTGGCACAGCAAGGTGGAAATCGTATGTTTGCGCATTGGCCGGAAGTTTTGACGCAGCCTAACAAAAGATATAATGATTACCTCACAAGTAGGTAGGTCTCTTGATTTTTTTGTGTGTGTAATATGGGCCCATGCCTGATTATAAAGCAGCACTTAGATTTAGAATAAAACAAAGTTTTGCGCGTCAAGAAAGAACACCAGGGACGTATGCCGTATGAAGCGGGCCCCCGCTAGTATTTTTTCGTGGCGTACGTGCAAATATAAAAAAAATCAATTGGTGCTCGGAATCCCACTGCACAGACCACTAACAAACACTAAATAATAGCACATTCAGGGTCCTGGGGCTATAAAACCCCGTCAACATTATTACTATGTAATATGACGACGGTCACACATGCACGGAATTCACCCGCTTCGTTGGAAATTTACACAACGCGGACACAATACAGACGTTACATATACATATTTTATTATATTTATTTCTTTATTTATAACATTCGTCGCCCCCTCCGATTAATTCCCGATTAAATTAATCCGAATGCCCATAGGCGTCGCTAGGTGCGTCACACACTTGGCTTGATACTTTTCATATATATTTTTAACCAATAGGAAACATGCTTTTTTTATACTATTCTGGGAGAAATATCATAGATTACTAATAAATATTTCGAATTATGTAACTAAATATAATTATACCATTACTCCCTGAATGTTGCATAACTTATTTGTTCGATAAATTGAATAACATTTGTTGTTATTCAAATTGCAATTTAAACAAATGCAAATAAAACGAATAATAATGACATAAAAATTGCATTAAGAAATTGATCTAAAAATTTTTTTTTTTCAAAATTCTCAGTGGACACATGCGACCCTGCAAGGACCCTGCCGTCACGTTTGGGAGGGATAGGTGTCAGGCGAGCATCGGACATAGCGCTGCCAGCCTTCATTTTGCTAGTCTTGACCTGAGTCGCAAAATTGAAAACTCCCTCGGCAATGCCTCTGAGGTAGACTGCATGGGTGAGGCTCTGGAGCGTTGGAAGGCGCTATGGCCAGATGTCGATGAACCGACTGAAGCGAACAAGGGTCTTGAACGCTTGTGGATGTCCCTCTGACAATAAAACAGCGTGGGATTTTGTTGTCAGAGGGAAGCACTACCGATCGGGCGCGCATTCTAGCTTCTGCAGAGGAGGAGTCGAGTGCATGGCTGAAGGCGTACCCGTCTCCGAGTATTGGGATGCTTTTAGCCGGAACAACACTACGTGTAGCTGTGGCTCTCCGTGTTGGAGCCGAGATGTGCAAGCCGCACGTGTGCGTCTGCGGCAAAGACGTCGACTCCACAGGTATTCACGGTCTCGCTTCCCGGAGAAAGGCCGTCAAGGTTTCCCCGTCACAGCGGCTTGAATAATATCACCAAACGCTCGTTGGCTTCAATAAATATTCCGTCTACGCTGCGCTGGAGCCAGCGGGCTTGTGCCGCATCGACGGAAAACAACCTGACGGCATGACTCTGGTACCGTGGAGCCGGGGAAAGGCGCTCTTGTGGGACGCTACGTGCGTGGACACCTTGGCACCGTCTCATCTACTATACTCCTCTATATCTCCTGGAGCCGCTGCAAATAAGGTTAATTTTTAGGTTAATTAATTATTTCGTTTTGACATGTTATTTAAATTACATTTTTCATTGGTGTATTAAATGATCACTCTTCTTCTTTCTTTTGCAGCCATTTTATTCGCCGCTCTGCTGGGTACAGGCCTCTCTCATTTACATGATATGAGAGGATTTTAGTCATACACTTACACGGTGACCAACCGGCTTGGAAGTGGGTTTCGTCGCGATGTTTTCCTTCACCGGAGTGTCAGCAGTCATTTTAGCGCAAATTCTAAAGAAATAAATGTTGTGTTCCCAGTGGGGTTCGAACACGCACCTCCCGTTTGAGAGGCGTGCTCTTGCCCGCTCGGCTAATCTGACACTCATGACACTCATTTCATGCATAACAATGTCATATTATAACATTTTAAATATATACTGGCCCAGTTCGCATTCATTCTATAAATAAAACCATGGCAGTTTTATTTTATAGTTCGTCGATCGGCGGTTGACTCCAGTCGTGCTTGCAGCATCAACTGAGCGGAAAACAGCGCGCGGATGAGCATCACGCCGACACAACATACTCTTGTAATCCCACGCCATCAGGGAAGCTGAAGAAGATTTCCGCAGATTGAACGAAGATTAGATAACAAGAGGACGTGTGTTGCGTTGCACCAGGGATTAACTAGACACTCATCAAGAGTTAACATTGTGTTCAGTGCTCTGTTAACATTCTTAAAAGGTCATTAAGAAAATATATTCAAGAAAAAATTGAATAAACAATTAAATAATTAATATAATTGAAAGAAAAATTGATAAATTGCATTGAGAAAATATATTCAAGAAAAAATTGCTATCCATTCAAACTTGTAAGGGTCGCAATTACGAAGATTAGATAACAAGAGGACGTGCGTTGCGTTGCACCAGGGATTAACTAGACACTCATCAAGATGTTAACATTGTGTTCACAGCTCTGAAGACATCCTTAAAAGGTCATTAAGAAAATATATTTAAAAAATTTGCTATCGATTCAAACTTGTAAGGGTCGCAATTACGAATATTAGATAACAAGAGGACGTGCGTTGCGTTGCACCAGGGATTACCTAGACACTCATCAAGAGTTAACGTTGTGATCAGTGCTCTGTCGACATTCTTAAAAGGTCATTAAGAAAATATATTCAAGAAAAAATATCTATCCATCCAAACTTGCAAGGGTCGCAATTACGAAGATAGATAACAAGAGGACGTGCGTTGCGTTGCACCATGGATTAATTAGACACTTATCAAGAGTTAACATTGTGTTCAGTGCGCTGTAGACATTCTTAAAAGGTCATTAAGAAAATATATTCAAGAAAAAATTGCTATCCATTCAAACTTATTCTCAAGGTTTGAATTTACGTATATTATTCGTACGATTTGAATTAGCAGTTCCTTTATTTATTTATATTTATTTATAAAATCCATGATTTCGAAAATTTCAGGGAGTTTTCACCCATTACTCTGGTGCATTAGCCTCTTTGCACCAGTAGTGGTTTGCCTTTCAAGATGCCTAGGTTAGAGCGAAGGGGCACACATATTACGAATACAGTTACTCCTTTGAAGAAAACCGAACGCCGCCGTGATGAAAACCTATGTGCAGACTCTCAATTATTTTTATTCCATTTCCGAGCTGGAGTACGTAGTACCTAAGTACTACGTCTGTAAACCTCTCACTCCATATTATGTATCGAAAATTAAAAAGGAGAAGAACAAGAATTTGGTGTGTAGGAATAAACTCATAGAATATTTATGTATGACACAGAAAAACAAACGAGTAAAATTAATCAGTATAGATACATAAATCGATACTTACTTTATCCACTTCTCTGGAGAATTCTCATCAATCTTGCCGCCGCCATCAATCTTGTACAAGTTGCTCCCTTCTGTATTAGTTATTACTATTTTAGGCAGTTGCTTTGAGAGTTTTCTCAGCCTATTGGGAAGAATTTCTTCATAGTCTGCGCCGGTTTCATCTTCCAATTCTTCTGTGAGGGTTAATTCTTTTTCTGGTGATTTTTTTTCAAGTTTGAAGTCACTCTTTGGTTTATTAAAGTCGATTTTGATTCCGTCTTCTTCGTCACTTTTATCGCTACATGAGTCATAAATTTCCATACTCGTTTCACATTTCTCAATTTCAAGTTTGATGAATTCTTCAACGCCTCTGAACCTAGTACTATTCATTTGGATATCAAGTTTAATTTCGTCCTTGATTTCATTTTCTTTCTTTTCTTTAAATTCATAGGAATTTATATATGTTTCTTCTGCTGGAATTTCGGTTTGTATTGATCCCAAGTATTCCAAACATTCGTTGCACAAATCATCAATGAGATCGAACTCCATTTTAGAATTCGCCATACTTTTGTTTTTCTTTTTAAAGTAAATATTATTTAATAATACATAAGTAATATTATTTCAGTAATTACTTTTATTTATCCAAATTGATCAAGTAGTATCCATGATTTTACTCAGCTTTTACTCTATAAATTAATACGAGTTTATCCATTTAAAATATATTTAATATTCTTTACTGAAAACCTTATTCATATTTAATCACTTCTACTTGCAATTTATTGTT
Organism: Adela reaumurella; assembly: GCA_009867175.2. Lineage (NCBI taxonomy): Eukaryota > Metazoa > Arthropoda > Insecta > Lepidoptera > Adelidae > Adela > Adela reaumurella. Next base: position 9,834 of record WYDE02217242.1, read on the forward strand.
ATTATTAAATATTACGACGTGGAATACTTTTAACAATATTGGCGTATTATATTTTTCGTGTTAATTTAACTTGTATAAAACATATTTTGTTTATAATTTATTTGAAGATTGCCGTCCAGAATTTATTAAAAAATTCAACACCGGTTCGGTGTTCACCATTCCCTGTGCGGTTGTTATCTGAAGTCTGAAACCTCGCGACGCATGGTCACAAAGTCAAGTCCATAAGACTGTGCATATAGAACGAACACACACCTCTACATAACAAGTATGATCGTGGGCTAAAGTGGAATTACTTTTGTCATCTTGTTTCCTTTGCCCATAATTACCTACGTCAAATGCAGTAGTCCGAAAAAGGCGAATTTGTTTTGGAGCGTTAATAAGTTTACACTTTATTATTGCGTCCCGTATATTATGTACTAGTCAATCATTGGCTGAGCAAGCGAAGCGAACTTACTCGACTGGGGTAAAAAACTTTTGGAGTCTTGTTTTTCCACACAAATCCTCATAAACGGTTAAGGGTCCGTACAACGTACGGAAATGAACCCGCGATTCATCATTTCGCACGCCTCTTTCGAGGCGCCGCTTTCGCGGGTTGGAGCAGGATGTAACGCGATCACTCTGCTCAGAAAATTTCAAAGTGAGCGAAAATTCGGTTTTTATTTTATTATTCCAAATCTACTTGAATGAAAAAACTAAAAAGTTACGGACCTAGATATATATTCAACAAATAAAATATATTTTTTCCAAAGTCTTGATGTGGTTACGTTAGCAGCAATACTTTTTTATATGTAATTTCAGAGGCACCTTCATGATTTTTTTCTATGGAGCGAAGTTAATCTGATCGTGTTTTCAGAAAGTTACGGACCTGAATAGATGAAGTATTACATACATTAATATGGAATATGTCAGGTAAGTAATATTGATGGTACATCTCTCAGAAATGACGGAACTTTACGTAAGACGGCCTCCCGATTCGTTCATCTCTAGAAGGCGCGTAAATAAAACTTTAAATAATTAATAACACAAATTACAAGAACAGTAATGAAAATGCTTTTAATTCGAATTCTCGGTAGGTGGTTTAAATGTAATATGAGATGGTGTGTGTGTCAGCCTGTGTCATTCCGATTAAGCTAACATTCAGAAAGAGTACGAAAATCTTAACATTTTGGAAATTCTAGACAAATCGTAATGCCTCAGACTCACACACATCATCTCGTATTACAGCTAAATCAGTTACCCATAATTTGAATTGAAATAAATGTTATTACTCTGCTTGAAATTTATGTTATTAAATATTTAAAGTTTTATTTTCCCACCTTCTTGAGATGAAAGAAATCAGGTCAATCAGAAGTCAGACAGAAAATAACCTGCTCTTAAGCCGTTCGGGCTGAAATTTAGTAGATTCTTTCTATATCCCAATAGCTCGCGACGTCAAACCTAAACCGTTCCTTTCTTTCCTAAACCGTTATGCCTATCGGGCAGCAATTTGTAGGTTAATTCTGTATACCAAAAGCTCACTACTCACAAATTTTAAACTTTCTAGAAAAACTAGCAAAAAAATTAGATGAAAATGTTTCAATGCCCATCTCGAGTAGGGCAAAGCCATTTACGACAAGACCTTCGTACATCTACCTTGTACGTGGATAAAGATCGATCCATGATGGTTACGTTCATCCGTGTGTACTCTTACTTCCAATGGTTCAATCTGAACGAATTTTACCCCCTAGTGAACTAGAGAACTAGTGTACCGTTTGGGGCCGGTACTTAAAAGAATGACCGCACTGTATCTCTTCCCATGCATATCATAAAAGGCGAATAAGGGATAAGGACAAGATGCCATGCTAAAGGACGAGAGGTTTGCCACCTCTCACCTTGGCACGGTACTTCTACCAAGTCATGCAGTAGGTGGGAATTCGTGCCTTACCTACATGCTGCTTGATATCTTGACCTTTCAAAATGTGGTGGTCGGTGTTGTGCTGTAATTTAGCGGAGTTCTTGCAGCGCAGCACCGATTGCTCTGCTTACCCCGATTGTCAGGATTTAAACGTGAGTGATATGTATGTACGAGTATGTATGAACTAGAGAAAAACTTGTGACCGTTTTGGCGCACTAGGCCTTTTCACCCTATGACAGTAAATGAAAAAAAAGTAGAGTAAGTAAGTAGAAATTAGACTGAAATTTTGAACTTAGATTCTCATTTATTCAAAAGTAAATTGCGTATTTCTTTTATGAGACTGCAGTTCCTCTCGAATGTTTCAATTAGTGTATGACCTAGGATCTTTCAAGAGAAGCGTAATACGCCTGCCATGCAGGCACGGAATCGCAGCCCACGTTCGAAACCGAATACTCGTCGGCACAACAGAAAACACTGACGTCGAATATCTTGCATATCCATTAAAAAAAATTATCATCCCTACGGATGATAATTTTTTGAAAGGATTTTCTTTTTCACTGTCATTGCCTATGCAAGTACATTTCTATTGTAAAAATCACATCTCCACAAACAGCACCCATTGGCATGCACCACGCCCCGCTGTCGCGAAGGGACCAGCCATCGCCTCTCTCAACCATATTTCATGGAGCGAAATTAGTGCGTGGTGAAATATTGACTTACAGAATAAACATTCAAATTTTAGCCCGATCAGCCGAACCATTTAGGAGGAGTGAACGTTGAAAAATGTGCATCGAAGTTTCCTGCTAGTTCTTCTATGAAGTTGAAAATGCGTGTGTGATGAGTGATGAGCTATTAAACCTACAAAACTTCATCCGGATCGGCAGAACCGTTTGGAGTTGTGCGGACAAAAATCCAAAAAGACAAACTCATAAACAGATTTTTTTTACCCTAGTCGAGTAAATGGAATCATTTACTCGAGTAGGGTAAAAAAATTTTTCTTCGCTGAGCCAATTATCTAATATTTAAAACTATACCGAAATATGCTAAATTACCGCAAGATAGTAAATTGCCGCCACTTCGTTAGTGGTATGTAAATACGTCCGTTTTCGCTCGTGACTGTACCTACATAATGTGTATGTGGGTTCCATGTAACGACGTCTGGCTTTCAAGATTTGCATATGTCAGAAGAGTATCATCTTGTTACGAGTGCAATATAAAATGACATTTGTTTAAAATTTAGTTTTGTACAGCGTGCTTCATCACAGGATGTACTGTATTCTTTATTCATAGTCTATACAGGATGTCTTAGGTGGATTCAAGAATATTCAAACCGCTTACTGTATACATGGTGTAGAGCACCAGTATGAAAGAATTTTTTATTTGGTTGAGAAAAAATTTAACTAGCTCATACATTTTTGACGATGACAATTTAAAAAAATTATGGGGTAGTCAAATTTTTTTAATAAAAAAAATTGAATAATTCTTCCATATTCGTGTTCTATATAATGTATTTATGAAGTAAGTGGTTTGAATATTTTTGAATCCAACGAGGACTTCCTGTATATAGACAGCCACAGCTCACCGTACCTACCAGGATTTGTATTTTTTGTATGGAAAGCTTGACATATGGTACACGTCAGACTAACGCAGAGGTAAGTATAGCCCGACGGTGCCCACGGGTATTCAGGTGTTTATGGGGGCTGCGAATACAACGTCGGCCAGCCAGGTTTTTTTTTTAATTGAAACTGACACGGAAGGCTACATCACCTAATACATAAGTTTTCTGGTACCAGTGATGTCAGCCTAAACACCTTGGTGAATTATGTAGGTAGGTGCCATATCAGCGCTTCCCTCAATTCCAGCCGGCTACACTGAAATGGACGGAAAACACGAACTATGTTTCATAGCCGCTTCGACCGACCTTCATTCAGTGCTTGGGAGGGATAGGATTTTATGGAGGTTCTTTTCTTAGCGTTAAACTGATCCAAAGCCTCAACTTCGGGCTGCACGCATAGATTACAAAACCAAGCTGGCTTCCAAGAACCTGGGATTTCTAAGTAAGGTCAGATGGTAATTTCCTTTACACATGGACATGACCAGCGACAACTTCTCTTCAAGTCTCAAATTCGATCCTGAGTAGTGCTCGCTCGCACCTTTGGGATGGCTCGGCGAATTACCAACTTTGCACTTCGGACTCAATCCAGCTCAATCCAGCTAAACAAAGTCATAATGCCATTATTGCATTTGGTATATGTTCCGTGTGGGGCCGGTACTTAAAAGAATGACCCCAGTGAATCTCTTCCCATGCATGTCGTAAAAGGCGACTAAGGGATAAGGACAAGACGCCGTGCTAAAGGGCGGCAGGTACTTGGCACGGTACTTCTACCCATTCATGCAGTAGGTGGGTCTTCGTGTCTTACAAGCTGCTTGATATCTTGTCCGAATAACTTGCAAAATGCGGTGGTCGGTGTTGTGCTGCCATTTACCGGAGTTCACCGATTGCTCTGCTTACCCCGATTGTCGGAATTGTATATTGATATATATGTATATGTATGTACAATGTATATGTTCCCTGGCCGCTCTGTGCATCTTATATTCCGATTTCCAAGGTACCTATGAAGGAACCTTGGACCTCTACAGTTTCTTAGAGAGATAGGTTCATTATTTAATCTAATTATGTTCTACCATCTGCCCATTTTTTTTTATGGAAACTGACCGGATGGCTACATCACCTAATGTACCAGTTTTTTTTGTACCAGTAATGTCAGCCTAATACACCTTGGTGAATTAGGTAGGTGCCATGTCAGCGCTTCCCTCAAAACGAGCCGGCTACACTGAACTGGACGGAAAACACGAACTATTTTTCATAGCCGCTTCGACCGATTTTCATTCAGAGTGGTGGTACCAACCCGGTCGGGTTTGACCCTACCACCATATAAGTATAGGGAAGGGACCTAACGTTTAGCATTATTATACTCATCGTTGGTTCTTCTCTACCGCATGCAGAATGCTCGAAGGTGCTGTTATTTGGATCCGAAAAGTGCCCAAAAGTAAAATGGAGGCCTTGCGTAGATTATAGTAAAAATTAAAATATCGGATAATGTTTTAGCTTTAGCCTGCCAGACGACTTTGATAAATGTATCGTTCAATTTCTAAAAGGACTGACACTTTTTCGCCCGTTTTCAAAGTCGTCTGGCAGCCGGAAGCTCAATTTTTTTTATGTTTTAACCATTATCTACGTATCGAGGCCTCCATTTTACTTTGGACAATTTTCGTATCCAACTAAGCATTTAAGATAGGAATTATTGAACTTTTTAAAGTTTTGCCATTTCTGAACGACTTCCTATTGCCAGACCAGCATGTTCTTGATGCCGAAAAAATAAGGAACACGACCAGCGTAATCATTTTCATAACAAAATCACGTATTTCTAACGCCTAGTTGGTTAGCGCACGCTTCCTACCCGAGAGGTCGTGGGTTCGAGACCTGGTATGCGCACAATTTTTCCCGATTTTAAAATCTCGGTTTAAATTTGTGTGAAAAATTACAATGCACCCCGGTGAAGGAAAACACCGTGAGGAAACCTATACACTATCAATACGAATGTGTTGTAGTGT
>WYDE02217353.1:0-15332 GCA_009867175.2 Adela reaumurella
TCGTGTTTTCCGTCCAGTTCAGTGTAGCCGGCTGGAATTGAGGGAAGTGCTGACATGGCACCACCAACATAACTCACGAAGGTGTTTAGGCTTACATCACTGGTACCAGAAGATCTGGTGCATTAGGTGATGAGCCATCCGTGTCAGCTGACCATTTTTGCTAACACCGTATTTGCGATCGCTAAAAAAGCCGTTCCCTGCTAGGTATCTCAATAATTGAATGTTGAAGATGCGCTCCGTCAATTTGCAAAGCGAAGAAGTGATGGTTTTGGTGCTGTGGTTGGTTGGGTCCGAGCGGTTCCCTTTTTTGAGAACCGCTGCACATTTGCAGACAGACCATACAGGCGTGTGAGGACAGAGGCTAGCTCTGGAGCACATATTTTTAACACCAGTGTATTAATTCCGTTGCGGCCGCTAGCTTTTCTCAATCTAAAGCAAATAGTTCACACCAGACAGACCTTGACGGAACTGTATTTCGGCATGGAGCCATCGCACCCAGGAATCGATGGTGGTTTAACACCGTTATCATTCAGGCGAGAACTCCGAGCAAGAGTGCAACTAAGAGATCGACCTTCTCTTTGGCGGAGAACGCGGGTGAACCATCGGGCAGCAATGGCAAAAGTTTGCTTCGACAGATTTGGCGAAGGGCCAAAATTTACGGCTCCCAGAAGGTGTTCGATCACTTCTGCCGACGTGATCAAACTTTGGTCTCGCTATGAGGCGATACTGTGTAGGCCTATGCTGTAGTATGTGCAAGTTTGCAGGCGTATGGTTTGATTACTCACTACATTGGAGTGCTATGCTAAATAATGTACAGCAAAGCAAGAACGAAGTCGGTCATATCACCTGGAGTTTTCCCGCATGGCCTTGGTTAGTTAGGTGTGAACTGTTTTCATCTGTGAGTATCAGCCTAAATCAATATAACTACTACTATTCGAATGCCACCTGATGTTGATTACTTGTGTGTGTCATTGGTTTGTGCAACGCCATCAAAACAACCTCATGCGATGATTATGTGCTTATTTTATTTTCTAAGTAGAAACTATTGTACTTGGTTACTTATAATATAATACATGAATTTCAAAACATTTTATTTGTATGTTGTTTTACACAAAAATACTCTGTATAATTTATGCGTTGTTCGTACAAAGTTGTTGTTTGGCAATGAATCAATAAACTCCTTGATAAATAAATAATGTATCAGCACCTCGCATCTGGCGGAAATCTTATGTACAATCGAGCTCCCTTGGCACATTATAATAACCATTGTCTCGACGACCAGAAGCCGCTCGGTGAATAATTATGGCTGTACGAGGCGAGGCGGTGTCTAGATATTACGGAATCTGAAATGAGTATTGCAAATAGGTATAATAGAAAAGAAATATATTTATTATTTGTCATTTCTGTTACATAGTACATTTCTTAATTATTCCATTTAAAACAATACACTTGTCATTTGTACAATCGTCGTATCGACTTGCTCGATCAAAACAATGTTCATCTTAATTCGTTTTATTCTTTTACTTGGACATTGGACGTTCTCTTCAATGGTGTTTTTGTAGATTGAGAATTGTATTGCAGACTTTGTATTGCTTATATTCAAGAGCTCTCCGCTAGCGAACGATTCTCCATTTAATATATTTCTTTGTTGTTTCAAAGGCACTGCTGTATGCGTGCCTACTAAGACCTCGCGCACTCGCGATGAATCTTGAATCTTTATGTTGGTTCGATCGAGGCAAACAAAAATAAAATACGTTTTCCTCGCTGCATCCCTCTCTGCACTGAATACGTCGCGGTCTCGTCATGCAGGTCGCCGACGACATCCTCCCTCTTACTTCTCTTCTCCCGGAGTTCCCAGACTCCCTCCCATCCTTCCGACGACCTCCGGTAAGTTCGATGTGCGTAATTATAAAATGCCCTCGGCATGAAGTTTCACCATGCCTCTCAAGTTTCGGGGAATTCTTTATAAGCGTGTATCCTGTTGGCAAATTCTCGTCATTTAGCACGCACAGCTCCGGATTCGCCAAGGAAAAATAAATCCATGACTTTGATGTTTAATTTAAAAGTGTTGAATTCTGAAAGAATAAGAATGCGTCAGTGCAAGTGAATTTCATATGTTTATTTTAGAATGTTATAACAAAGTCCTCCTTATTTCTAGTTATGTTGTGGTAAAGGAAAATAAAACTGAATCAATCTCAACCCTAAGTGCGCATTGACCTGGAGAAACATTTCAGATCATATCAAACAAATGACGACCTTCGTAATATCGTTATATAATCAGAAATTGCCATTCTTGGATGGCTTGTCGTTAATTATACTGCTACAAAATTAAGGTTGACATACCGCCGTCATTCCAAGCGATGTGCTTTATTATTGACGTTCCAGTTGATAATATTATGCGATCGAGTTCAAGTTTAACCAACCGAGTAGTTCACCTTGCTACGCCATGCGCCAGTATTTGGAGCGTTGAAAACAGATAACTGCTCTATGTACATAGCTACTTCAGTAAATATAATTAGGTCTAAGAACAAGAATTTAAGCACTTCAATTAACGTTTTATTTTTCCTTCTATTTGTCGAATCTTTCAACTTTTTTTATGCGTAGCGCGACATATGGTCCGCGCAAGACTAACGAAGGTTTCATGGCATTCAGATATTTACCGGGTGCTGCGAATGCCATGGCGGCCGGCTTGGTGCATCTTCACTTTTTGTGTGAAAGACCCCAAATGGTACATTGGAGGAAAGGATGAAGGTGGGAGTGCATTCCATAAGTTTTTTTTATTGCTGCCGAACTGGGTTGCTGTGCTTGAGGTCGGGGCCTCGAGTGCAGCCAAATTCCCCAGAACCCCGTTCCACACCTTTGCAGTGCAACACAAGAACGATTTAGTTAGAGAATCGTGCAGTGCGAGGAACTGTTCCGTCGACTACAAAGGGTTGTTCCGCAAGAGTATGGCGGGTTTATCGAAGTCGAACAGTCGGAGGGGGGATGACCGAAGCAAGTTCGTGTGAGCAGCTGCCGTAGTAGTGCCAATAACGAACCAACAATACGAAGGTTGGCGGCAGTGTAAATAAAGTATCTTCAGGATGAATACATTCCAAATCTATTACGCGTGGATCCATTGTAGAATGGGGAAAGAGGGATCGCGTCGTGCAGCTCCTTGGAACACTCCGTGGTACAGGCGATAGGACACACACAAGGATACAATTTCCATACGTACTTTAAGTGCTGAGATACCTCGGGGTCGTTTACGAGGTCTCCAGCACGACGCTGAGTATTTTGCGGATCAGTCCCATTGTCCAAATATGAACGGTACTCCACGCACGAACGAATCTTATCGTGTAATAAGATAGTTGGAAACTGCTTCTCGCGTGAACATTTTATAACAAAATGCAACTAAATTAGATTACGACCGAAATTGTAATGACGCAGCAGTTGGTCTAAATTCTAGAATTATAACACGGAAGTCAACTGATCGTAACGCAGTCAAACTTGAACTGTCACAGTGCGGACTGGCTAAGACAAATCTAATGAATACTAACCAGACAAACTATACACAGCACAGCAGAGACACTGAGCCGACGACACAAGACTATTGCCAAGCAAACGGACGTAAAAAGCTATGTGTGTCGAACTAAGTGGAGTGGGTCAGCTGCAGAAGAGAATCCGCGTGCACGTGGGCACGTTGTGAAGGAAGATACGCTCCATATGTCCCGGCCAGACGAGTCGTAACGTACTACATAATATGTTGTGACGAAAACGCGATGAAAAGCGACGGCATGTGCTAGGCATTCGGGTCGAGAGGTTTGTGATGAGAAAATTTTAGAAAAAGATTTTTTTTACGGATCCTTAGACACTTAAAAAATAAAAATATACCTACGCTCCATACGTCCCGGCCAGACGAGTCGTAACGCAGCCACTTCGCAATTTACTGTGACGAAAGCGCGATGAAAAGCGACGGCATGTGTTGCTAGATATTCGGATAGAGAATTTTGTGGTGAGAATATTTAAAAACAAGAAAATATTATTTTGGATCCTTTGACACTTAAACATAAAAACACAGTGTAATAACCTAATTGTATGTGTGTTTGTAGTGTCACAAACGATGATGTAGGGTCTTGACAATATCGACAATAGTTATTGTTTTATTTATTCAGTCCTTAATTTAACAATCAAATTAAATACATTTTCTTTTCTTCTAACAATGTTACGAAACGCAAGCCTACAATTAATTGAAAAGTGTAATTGGCTTAGAAACCGTGTGCACACACGAAAACTGACCGTAACCGGTTCTACGTCTTGTGTATTTGAGTAATTATCAGAGCCGTTATCTTGGACAATATTATTACAAAAACACTTTATCTGCTGGATTAGAAGTTCTTAGGTATGGTTTAAAGAATAAGACAGTTTAGGCACATCCGTTGCTCCATTGGGGGCTCTTTTGTCTTTTACAGTATTTTCTGCTTATTTCTGAGACAACAATCTTCATCAGGAAATTATTTAAAAAAATTGCTTTATCCCAAAATTTTACCATCAGTTGCCAGATGTTTCAAGCGCCTTCCAGACGTCTAAAGTTCAAATCGTCAACACGTATTTTATTATGGAATTATTAAATTACATTTATTATAAAACTAACCTAACCCAACCCGAAGCGACTTACAACACTATAATTGATGATTTAACACTGTTATGTAAAAAAGTTATTTCTAGTTGGTAAATTTTTTGAGTGTAGACGATTTGAAATGTAGACGTTGTGAGCTACTTCCGGAAAAATCTACCTAAGTTAAAAAGTTGAGCGTCGTAGGTCGTACACGGTAAGCGAAGCTTTTCGCCCACACACACTGGAGACGCCATTCTCCAGTTTCTTTTCAAGTTCTTCGAACAGAGCTCACTATGTGTTACCAGTTAACAATGACGATCTGTAGGTTTACTCGCCAGCGCGGCATTTGCATCTATCCTCTTGCGAGTTATTTGTACTATGTCCGCGTTCGCAATATCCTGACCCATTTTTCCCTTGTGTGTTTACATACGGCGGCACTTGTACGCGTTTTGCAATAGAGAGGCGTTCTGGCCTGTTCTGGCCTTCTGTCTGCCGGCCGCGCGTTTACTGCGGGGCGTCAGAACGTGATCGGATGTTGCCTCCGCTGCGATTGCCCTCGATGCGTTTACGCACGTTTTTACTATCATCACCTTCCCGTCGGCCGTTGTCGGCATAGAAACAACTTGTAGTATCTGAGAACTGACACCACAGCTGCCGTATTAACGTTTGTATTTCTGTTTGTTGCAGCGCGTCCGGCACGAGCGCGGTGGCGATAGACAACAAGATCGAGCAAGCCATGGTGAGTGAGAATATGTTTTCCTTCGCTTTGGAGTTAGAACGAATTTGAAGGAATAATGTATTTATTTTTATTTTATTTTATTTTAAACTTTTAGAGAAACCAACAGTATACAATACAGATGTAGTTAAAGATCCTTAAAACTAAAACCGGTAAACTTTCTACATATATAAATAAATCCTATAAATATTCATGTCAACAAAACTGACATTGGTAAAGACAATAATGAATTAATACATTATGCTTAAATGAAGAAAAAGACATGAAAAAAGATATTTGTATTAAGTACCTAATTCACAAAAAAGGCAACAGAAAACTTGTCGAATAAATATTCAAATTACGTACCTATTTCAAAAAATTGTGGCAGTGTTTTTTTAAATTGCATTAAATTATGCCAGAGCCATAGAAATCTTCCTATTGACACACCAAATCCCTCTTAGATGTATTCAACAGGATGAAAAATACAGAACTTCCTCCTATTTTGCAACATGCCTGTATATGGATTCGGTCATATCAAAGGAAAAGCGTCGCTGTGTAAATGTACCACTATATTATAGGTATATCAAAGAGAAGATACCAACAACACTAAAGATAACAAAGTCATTAACTTAAGTGCGTAATATGATATAAGATAAGGAAATTAAGATTATACAAAAGTAAAAAGATGTACGTGCGAGGACTATAACATCTGTGTATATTGCTAGATTAGCGAATAAATTACAGAAATATCGAGCAGCAATAAACAACACTATTTCCTAGTAATAACGATCGATTAAACTGCATTTAATGGGCACTCGTAGACGTTTTGTTATGCGACCTGCCAACTATAAGACGTACTATTCCACGAGTCACATTGTGTGCATTTCCGCGGCATCGCTGGCATTCAGTGGAAAAGCCTCGATTCGTCCTCTTGAGCTGAGTCGCTTTGTGAACGGAGAGGCTGGAGGAGTGGTGCATTAAATGCACGTCGTCCCTAAGTGTGCTGAGGTCATCGTCGCAAAGCTTCCATCCATTCGAGCTTTCATAGTGGCGGCAATTCTACTTGAGGCCGCTGAGCTGAGTGTCGACGCATACAATTTTTGCTTTTATTCTAATTATCACTTTGTATATACAGTTATGCAACCGTGGTCGCACATAACTGCAGTGGAAAGAAAATCTCCGTTTCCGTTCAACCTGGAGCGCCGAGAAAAAATAAACTGCTACGATTATCGTCAGGGAAACGAGCCACCGGGCGTAAACGCCGACCTATCGATACGTTTCCCGTCTATAATAACGGGAAGTCATTAAACGTTCAAATTGTACCTTTGATCTAATAAGTATACGCGACTCCCGAGAGGAACGTCGACCACGACGCTGCGGGTGGTAGAGAATATAAATTAAAACCAATTTCGACACACTCGCCTTTAGCCGGTTCTTTCAGATAGCGAAGTAAATGTCCTCGTTACGGAATCGAACATAAATAATGCTGTTTAGTTTTTTAATTTCGCCGATGTCTCTGGCGCAATATGGCGCAGATGATTCTGGACCGTCGAAGGCTATAATTAGTTGGAATAGATTCGCTGGCTGCTAACCGCCAGATTGACCCACATCGCGGCGCCACCAGACACACCGACACTGAAATCAATCGCGTTTATTTTTATGTCGTCACTCCGCCGAATCTTCATACGCATCACGTCTCAACTGGACGTCTTCTCTCGGACTTCCTATTCACATATGTCACTAAACGACGGTAGACCCTATATGTTCATCGCGGAATACAAACATGTGTTTGATGCGACTTGCGAGTTTGCATGCATGGATGCATGATATTTGGTCTATCCGTCCAACTATTTTGTTGTCTTTGGCATATGCTACGTTTTATTGGTGGTGTTTCATGTTTTAGAACTGACTTATTAGGTTTTTGTGTGACTGAACAATTTACAAAACTAATATATTTAGATGATTTAAAAAAATCTAAATTTACGCTAGTCACCTTTTTAACTTTTTTGGACATTGCCACCACTTACGGGCAAACATACATAGATTCCAATCCACAATGTGCTAGAATACATACATACAATCACGCCTCTTCCCTGGAGGTGTAGACAGAAACAATTGAGTGCCATTTAACGCGTTCCTCACATACATCCTTTGCTTCATCCACCGTCATACCTCCCTTCATACATGCACACCGGTTACGGGTGCTGCGAACTTGCCCCTTCCGTTCGACCCTTGCTTCCACATTCGCTTCATATACGAGTATATATTTATTTGATCATCCTGTCACCTTAAATTTTCTACACGTTTTCGAGCCATCTACATAACCTTTCTCTATAATATCCTTGGCACTATGTGTTCTTTCAATCCTCATTCTTCTGTTACAGATTTATTCTTCACTCTATCTTTCAAAGATAAACCACATATTCTTCTCAATAACCGCATTTCAACTGCTTTCATACTACTTTTATGTCGCTTCTGCCATATCCAAGATTCACTGCCATACATGTGTAGGGACCAGAACACTATTTTGAATAGCCATGAGTGTAGTGGAACTAATCACCTTAATTTTTTTAGGATATTATTCAAAGGCCCATTCATGATTATAGCCTCTGATCACTCACCTTTTAACATCTTTAATCATACTTTCCGTCTTTAGTGAAAACACTTCCAAGGTACACAAACTCATTCACTTGCTCTAGGTTCTCGTCTTCTATTCTTAAATTGCACTTAATTGCTGCAAAATTCCAACAAAACCGGGTGAAGGAAAACACAGCGAAGAAACATGTGTTGTTGTGTATAAAGGCAATTATGAAACACCCTGTAGGTACAATACACCGTTGATTTTCTGCAAAGGTTGTCAGACTCGTAATCTTTTTTCTAGTGAAAGATTTACTTTATTTATTAAAAACATTGTACTCTGATAGTGGAAATGACGGTATAGTTAATATTGACTTATCTCATTATATTGTTTATTCTACTGATACAACTAGATAACAGAGTACGCTTTATACTGATAACTCGCGGTAGGTAAACGGATTGCGTAACTCTCGCCGTATCGACTTGAGAGTGCAACCGTAATTGAATTGTCGGTGCCCCAATCTTTCGACATTTGAGATGGCGGGGCGGAGCCCGCGACCGAGTTCTGTAGGGTTTTGCTTTCGTCACCGTTGTCAACGATCGCATTCAATGTGTGCTCCATCTTGATCAGAACTTGATTATTTGCATTTCGAAATTGTTTTTGAATTCGTAAAATTCAGCAGATTACCCGCCAGTAATTACTGCTTTTTGATATTCCGCTTATTTTTTTATTTATACGAGAATATTGTTCACGAAAAAATCGTCGCATCTACAGCGACAATATTTAAACGAATAGCGCTCATATGAACGTAGCTCTTTGTGACTTAAGCCGTTATTATAATCGATGAGCGTAAGTACGTTTCCTTAAATTAATATGAAAGAGATGAGTTACAAATTAAAAAGTAAAAAAAAAAAACTTTTCTGTGTGGCTGGTTTTGTTCGTAGTTTCGTTGCGACTCCACCGAAGCTGAAAACCGGTCATCCTTGAAGCCGGCGCGATCGCGCACTCGCGATCTGATGTCGCCGCGCCGGACGCGCACCCGCACGAGATATTTTTGGATATTTATGTGTTCCTTTAATCGATTTGTTCTTTCATAAACTATGGCGGAGCAGGCAGTTTACAGTTGCGAATATGCTTGATGATTATAGTATTCTAAACGAACATTCATGTTCCATTATTTATTAATTTTCATTGTCCAAAGTGATTCCTACCGTCGCGTTGATTGTCCGCGTTGTCAAGATCCAGCATAATTGCGGACAAGCGGTATGTCGTCGTCTTTAGCGCTAGTGGTGTCTGCTATATAGTCTGTTTATTTTAACAAGCTACTTCTGAGTGGAGAATAAAAATTCATAGTGAACATAGCTATTGGCCCAACTCAACTCGCTACATAGTGCCAAGCTAACTCGCAGCACGCTGTTCCACGCTCATTTCATTTGTGTTGCGAACCTCGCGCAGTGCGGACGTTGGGCAGCGGTATTTCGCATTTTATAAAGGTTTTATCATAAGTTTCATAAGTAAATTAGTGTAATAGTCTGTAGTGTTTCTGATGGGGTTAACTCGCCTTTACAAAATCTAAGTATTCGGCAGACATGGTGGGGATAATGGACGATGTCTGACAATCAGCGTTTCTGTCTTATAGCTATGACAAATAAGGAATAACGATGCTCAGTACTGGTTGTTAAAAAAACAGAATATATAGTTTGGTTATACGTTACTGTTCGTGCGGCGGAGGCGCGATTAGCATTCGTCGTGTTGACCCGGCCGCCGCCTGCGCCAGCACCGCCGCCGAGAATAGACGCGGAAGGAAAGTTGCCCGGGTGCGATATGACTGCAAACCTCCAGCCACTTCCAGCATCCTAGAGATCCATTTGGCGACAGCACGCCCCGCCCGCGGAGCGGAAGGCACGAACGATCGTGGCTTTGCGGACTCTCTACTCGACTCGAGTCGAGTCGTGTTGCTTTGAGCTCCCGTAATCAGAGGATCGACCCCAATGCTGGCATTGTGTTTGGATCCTTTCACATTTCGATTCGGTTCTAACGTTCCGTCTGACATCACGAACGTGTACATATAATCTGTACACGCTTCATGAATCCTTCAATTCCGTATTTCTGATCCGTGTCGTATTATGAACGGTCATATAGTTCGTTCCACGTCTTTCGTTTGTGCTTGCGTGCGTGCTTGCGTCCGTCCCTACGAACACTCCCCCGATACTCCTCAGTGTGCAATGAAATTTGGTGGACAGCTAAAAATGAAAAAAAAATCCCTGAAATAAAGGACCCAGAAAAAGCTCCGGTGGTAGCCAATTGGGGCCAAGCGACACGGCGAGACGGGTCTAAAACGTTATTTTATTTAAAATAGACATCGGCTGGACATAGGCCTCTCAAGTTCTCCCTCAAGCGTCCCAGCGTCGAGCTGTACCGCATCACTACTTGTCCTCAAAGCACGTCATTAGTTATCCCACCGGGATCTTCCTTCTGAATGAACCGTGTCCTAAAAGTAAGACCACCCGCCGGGTGGGATGAAGGTAGGGCACTGTTTCTCCAATGGTTCTCAGCGTCTAACATTCCACCAAGTACAATCTGCCTATTCCAATTACTTTGTTCGTAGTAGTGAGTGAATGTCTGGATAATACTCGTGGCCCCTAGGCGCCAACACGTTGCACGCTGCCGCTATATCATTGTCTTCCGGCCGCCGCCGCTCTTCGCCCAACCAAAAAGCCCAACCCTATAGCAATATCGATTCGGGTCAAGCGATAACAGCCGGAGAAGGCCTCGTCTATAGCAGCTGGCTGGCTGGCTGACTACAACACTCACAGCACAAACATTGTTATGGGGCCAATTTTCCTTGAACACAGACGACGACGTGGAAAATTGACACGACTATCAAATGAAGACATCGCGTTCCGGCAAGGGGGCGGTATCATTCAATTTTATATCTGTTGCAAATGGAAAGCGGGGGACTTCAGTTTGTTTATATTTATCCGTTGTGTCTTTCATTTAGGAAAGTGGATATTATTTGATAAACCACACCTCTAGGGAACATAGTAAAGAAAAACTTATTGTACCTATCTTTTTATATTATTATATCTTGTGTTTAAGCTTGTTATATCGACGACGGACTCGTGGTCGCACCTGTTGTCGCACTAGTGTGACCACGAGTAGTTTTTTTTACTCGTCGTCACATTATTTGGTGTGACTACGAGTAATTACATAAACATAGAACTCGTGATCACACTAGTGCGGGAAACCAGAAAACCAAATACTTTTCGACATTTGTGCATCAAAAATAAAACAAAATATAAATAATAATTTAATTTTAATTAAACAATTATTGGCAAAAGACAGACTGGTTTTTCATAGGAAGAAAAAAAAAATCACTTAATAGGTTTTCAAAAATCACTGATTTATTCATCTCAAGAACAATGAAACTTTAAATAATTAATAACAGAAATGGAAAGTATAATAATGAAACTAATTCAAGTTCTCGGTAAGTAGGTGATCTAGCTTCAATATGAGATAATGTGCTATGTCAGTCTAGTCTAGTGCCATTCCAATTGAGCTAATATTTAGATAGAATACGAAAATCGTCATTTTGGAAATTCTAGCTTAATCGGGATGACACAGACTGACATGCATCATTATTGCAGCTATATCACCTACAGATAAATGAATTGAATGAATTTTAATTATGCATTCTTCTTAAAGTGTGTTTTATAAATTATGTAAAGTTTTATTGGCTGAACGAAGCGAAACCTAGTACCTACTCGACAGGGTCAAAAACCTTTTTGTGTCTGTTTGTCTGTCTGTTTGTACGCACAACTCCTCCTTAAAGGTTTGGCCGATGTGTCTAGGTTTATTCTGGGTAGTTTAGAGGCCTAATTTCTGATAGCCACTATTAGCAAGCTGCCCCACCCATCACACCACGCATGATCTCGGGGTGAACTGTCGTGCCGGTTGGCAACCAAATTGCCGGCACCAAAATGATGCTCTTTTTGAAATAGTGTGACTACGAGGAAAGCGATCGAATATCGTGGTCAAAAAAATGGTGCGTGTAAAAAAAATCCTCGTGGTGACACTCATCAAAAAATCAAAAATCCTCACTACTGTGACAAACTGTGTGACCACAAGTCCGTCCTCCTTTTATCATTCTTCTGGGGAGTTAATTTTTTTTTATGTAAATTAATATGGACGATTTCATCGCACCACTGTACCAGTTTGGCACCTGTGATTTCAGCCCAATACACCTTAGTGAATTAGATAGTTGCCATGTTAGAGCCGGCTATACTGAACGGACGGTCGACCGACTTACTTTAAATGCTTGGTACCAATACGGGCGGTCTACCCTACCAGGTTACGTGGAATCCGAACCACGGCCAGCCCCAACGGTCGGTTGGTAACCCATCCATAAACCGTTCGCGTTTATTGTATATTAATCATCCATAAGCACTACACTAGGCTCAGATTTGTCATATTTTACATTTTAACATTTCGATAATTCTATTATCTTAGCGAAGAAGAACTGGCAAGAAATTTCGCTTGATTTATATCGCCTCTATATCGCACCACCGATCTACCGAGGCCATCGAGATAGGACATATGTCCTATCTCGATGACCGAGGCTGACTAAACTTCCTTAATCTTTCGTTGAATGCTATCCTCACTTCCGTATTTAAAGTAATAATGTTATTTACTTATAAATAACAAATGAAATATTTTGTTTAACCCGCTATGCCATTATCAACTCGCGCATCCGTAACAATCGCTACGGCAGTCATTTGCAATAGAACTCCAACATCATTAAAGATAAGTACACAATTAAATTTGGTAATTTTCCCATTGACAATCGTGAGAAACTTCAATAACACGTTCAATCTTGATTATGAGCGCATCAGCTAAGTCTGCTTGTTCATTCAAAAATAAATAAATAAATCTAATTTCGTGAACGTGGAAAAACCCCATTGACTGTGCAAAACGGCAGGAGTCGCGCTTGTTTTTCACGCGTTATCATCGATACGGATAAAAGGTTTCGCAAATAAATCGCCCATTTAAAATAAACATCCGTAGCGAGTGAAGAACTGAAGATTGGTTTATTATTTGAATGCTCGCGCGAATCGTATCGCGACCTTGCGATCAGTTGCGATGTTTGCCCGCGATTTTACAAGATTATCGCTACAATATATCGCGTGGGTCGAAGTGAAAATAACAACCGGCTGTTTACTGCTTAGCGAGCACGTAGCCTAATAATATTTACGCGTAATACCGATCTTAAGCGATTTGATAAAGAACCGGCGCTGGCCGCTTTTGGAGATTACCTGTATCTAGTGTTTTGCGACGCAAATTTCTTTTGAGATTCTGGGCAAACAGGCTTCCTCTGCTCCTTATTGCTTCTCTTGTTCTTTCAGGACAATTAAATATTTGCATTAGATATTTTTAGTTTCGTATAAGTTTGTAGTGACTTAGCACTAGTAGGTTACCGTTGTAATCTCCATAAATTATAATTTTTAGATGTCGAGGGTCTTGCAACGAACTCTTACAATGAATTTTAGGTAATCTTTGTTTCATAGTCTGATGACGTGGTATCCACATTGTCAGTCTCGGACGATCAGGTTGAAGTCGTATTTAGAATCAGGGACTAACATAACCTTAAGAGAAAGTAACCTTTGAGTTTTTACAAATTTAAGTCAGCCTACCTAGTAGCGAAGTTGGTTAACACGCCGGCAGCTATAGCCGGAGAACCAGGTTCTTCAAATCCTGGCTGGGCTGAATTTATATTAATTTGCTTATATTCATAAATAAAACACAGGCCCTATAATTATTGGTATTTCTCTGGTTGCATGGCGAGAGAATAAATAAACAAATATATGAAACGAGCGTAGAAGGGTCGAACGGGGCCGCCTTAGGCGAACATACAATGGCCAAATAGGTAACCTTTTACGGAAGGGACAAGTTCGCAGCCGTAGCCGGCGTGCATGTATGAAGCGATGTATAACGGTGGATAAAGCAAAGGATGTATGTCAGACAGGAACGTGTCACAAGGTTTTCCATTGTCTCTGCCTACTCCTCCGGGGAAGAGGCGTGATTGTATGTATTTCTCTGGTTTACAATAAGACGAAGCGTTCCCATATTTCGGCCCAACATTATAAATAAATAAATATAGACTTTTCTGCTTAGACGGTGGACTTATTGACGGAAGCAATCTCTTCTAGTCAAACTTACTCGTATTGTTAGTGATATAGATTAGTGGTTGTTAGTGGTTATAGGTTTCCTCACGGTGTTTTCCTTCATCGGGGTGCATTGTAATTTTGCACACAAATTGTAACCGAGTTTTTAAATCCTGAAAAATTGTGCGCATACCGGGTATCGAACTCCTGTCATGACCTCTCGAGTAAGAGGCGTGCGCCCACCAACCAGGCTACTCCGCAACCGACCATTATCAACAAAATCAAAACTTAAATTAAACCAGAGGCTTGTGGTTGTGCAAACGGAGCAGGAAGCATTAATAAACATTTGCACTGAGAATGAATCGGGCTTTCAGATCTCTGTGGGCTTTCCCGCTTTCTCTCGCACAGTTAAGTGGCGCGTGCGCACTGCACCCTGCACCACAC
The DNA here is from genome assembly GCA_009867175.2 of Adela reaumurella. Classification (NCBI taxonomy): domain Eukaryota; kingdom Metazoa; phylum Arthropoda; class Insecta; order Lepidoptera; family Adelidae; genus Adela; species Adela reaumurella. The sequence goes on from WYDE02217353.1 coordinate 14,496, forward strand.
TCTACCGTACAGGAGCACCATCAAAACTGCAGAACTCTACCTACAAATTTAATAAATTTCTAAAAATAATAATAAAGCGTTGTTTATTGTTTAATTGTATTCAGTTAATGAAGACCTAAAAAAAACTACTTTCTTCTTATTCTGGCTCTTCGTGGGTAATTAGTAGACATAGTGAACTAATTCGGAATAAAATAATAAGATCGAGTTCAATGTTATTTTTGTGCTTTATTCAACGCAAATTTTATGAATGTACGAAGAAAGTGATTTTTTTTCGCATGTCCAAAAGTTGTAGAACAATTAATGTAACCTCCAAATGTATGGAGAAAGTATGGTATGAGTACGATAGGAAATTATGTGTAACTTCCGATTTGTTAGTGCTTAATTAAATGCGCGCACTAAGTGACCATGAATGTACGTACACAGATATGGGGCGTACCGTACATGAGATGTAGGTTGTTTGGAAGAAAGCAGACGACGACGCGCGACGTGAGGAGAGGGATAATGATTTGTTTTTACAATAAAGTTATCTCTATCTTGGAGATAACCTCCAGTCCAGCGTCTGGGCTCTGAGGACGTAAGCAGCAATAATAATTTTTGCCGTCACGTTCATATCACAAAATATGTTTTACTTACTTGTTTTTACTCGCGGGTCCGCACGCGTTATATCACCCTTCGCCGTTACCCCCTGCCCCTTCTCACCCTATCCCTTACCATACCCTACCCGTACCACACCCGTACTCCACCAGTACCCCACCCCTACCCTCTACCCCACCCCTCCCGCCCTACCGATACCCCTCCCCCGCCCCTGCCCAATACCCCCATCCCCTTTCCGCACCC